>WSFP011407083.1:0-25304 GCA_009831015.1 Picea engelmannii
TTGTTGGTTGTGGAGCCTGATTATCTTCCTGATTCAGAGGTCCTTGCTTTTAGCCGTGTTTATACCCCATGAAGTATTTACACCCCAGAAGTATGTACACTCTTCCACGCGGGGGAGTGCAAAGGGGGGGTACCCCCTCTGCAGGGTTCGGGGAGGTTATCCCCCCGGCTGGGGGGTTTGGGGGCAAGCAGGGATTCGGGGGCGAAGCCCCCGAAGCAAAAATTTCCTTGTAAAAGTATATTGTAATTTCATTGTAAATCTGGACCATTCATTATAAGGTCGCAGATCTAACGGTAGAGATTGTGTTAGGGTTTTTTTCCCTAGAAGGCAACCCTCTTTTATGAGGGAAATGTATTGCGGCTATGGATGGTGGTGAATATTGTATTCTGAGAGAGGAGATTGTGAGAGAAAGAAGAGGAAGTTACAGTGGGTTTTTTTGTAGGTTGTATCCCTTCATTTGCTGGATAATAATAAAGGAAGGACCTGGCAATTTCTCTGATGGACGTAGCCCACACTGGGTGAACCACGTAAATCTGTGTCTCTCTTGTATTGTGTATCTTCTGTGTTTTGTTTCTGCATTTGTTTTATTTTATTTCTCCGCGATCCTGTTTTTCTAACACTTGATTCCCTATAGGAATCTCCAACACACTAGTGTTTAACCACAGGTCCTTCTTATGAGTTACGCCTGTGTGAACAAACACCAAGCGCCAACTCTCACCCACACGACTAACTGATATGACCAACATCCTTCACCCAAAAAGGTATTTCGGGTTTCACGACTTCGTGATCCCAAATGTGAGTCTCCTTGTCTCGTCAATCCCTAAAAAGACAAATGAAAAATTGATTCGCTCGATGACACACCAACATGACCTTTAAGTACGATCTGGGCCCGAACTGTTTCGGCACTTCGAGAATTCTCTTATCGGCGATTTGCAGTGCAACAACGCCCTCCACCGATGATTGAAATTGCAATGACTCCTCGTCCCGATCAATGGCTCTGAGCTCCTCATGATTTGGCGGTACTGATTCTATCAGGACTTCGTGAATCAGGAGTTCGTAACTCTCGACCCTGAGTCACAAATTCTTTGGTTCCCCAAATTTCAAAAGGACATAATTCAGGAGCTAGATCAATGGCTCTCATTGATCTAGATCCAACGTCCACAAAACTTTGGTAATTCTCCCTCTGAAATTTCAATCGTCCGTTCAGACTTCTCAAGGACTCCTGCCAATTTACTTGGTGTCTTGCTCTGTCTGAACTTAGTTTCTATGAGGCGACTTCGGACCTCATCTCCTTCGGAATGCTTCAAAGGTTCTATCCCTTCTGTTCCCTGCATGCACACCTTGCTGCATTCACAATAACCCCTTGTTATTTCCCTCTTCAACTTTGTGCACTCATTTGCAACAACAATTCTTCAACCTTTCTCCCCAGTTGGGAAATTCTAAGATCTCAACTCACCGGTTCACACCTTGCACGGCTCTGGTGCTATACCTACACTTCTACTGGTATGAGAACAATGGTATCCCTCCTGAGCTTATCTGAGATGAAACTCAAAACCCTATCAACGCACTCTATGCGGACCTTCACTGGACTCCTTGTAGGATTTCTTAGGAAGAGAAACATTTTAAACTCATACTTCTCCTCTCATAGACTTCATACATTCAATACGAAATCATGAGCAAACACACATATCATTGGAACAAATGCATAATAGAGAGCATAAGAAAATTGTAAACATACCATTCAAAGATGTAAATAGCAACCACCAAAACCCCATGAAATGGAATTAAAACAATTTTATATTAATCCCAGTGCTCTTGTACATGGGTTCAATAGCAAAATATATCTGCTTATACAATCCTAAAATCTTTGTTCTTTTGTGCTCTCGCCCTCTTGCTCTGCAACTTATAGAATGATACAATGATACAAAACGAGGGTGTCTTTTACGAGTTTTCCCTCTTGTAGCTCTAAGCTATCTAATCGAATTAAAATCTACCTAATTTACATTCATTACAATTAAATGCCTCCATATCTGATAGATGAGAGCAACGCTCAAGATCCATTTACAATCTCCCAAAACATAAATGCAAATACATTCTCCTAACTATTACATAAATGTTCCTTCATTCAAATTCAAAATGTCTCAAAACATGCACTGGTGCAATTCTAGTTGTCCTTCACCTTTGCGCTTGCTTTGTTGGCTCGCTTACGATGCTCCTGCATCACCCTCCCAACTAGCTTCACACTGCAAGAGAATTATGATGCTAAATATCGATCACACACACGAATTGGATTAGAACATCAGCTCGGTCTCTCTTATATTAATGAATTCAAAGGTTCAGTAATACAAATTCAAAGTACAGTATTAATCTATATATTATTTTCTCTCTTTACATTGTTTGATCTTAGGTTTATATACACATACAATAAAAAAAATAGAACATTGTAAGACTCTAAATGAATCCCATATTCCACGCCTTGATCATAACGATTACAACTGTGTGAATGGTAATTATAGATACAATTTTGTATTTATAGTAACTCCTTGGCAAAGATAGTACATAAATCAGATCTAATGATATCCTCACGACATGTAAATGCATGATAATATCTTCAATCATTTCCACAACCTCATTCCTCGCTAAGTGTACTCCTTTTAGTGTAGTTTGATCGTTTTCGTTAGTGGAGGATAGTGCCCACCTCGTTTGCTTTGGAGATCATGTAGCCGAAAATAGAACCATCTCGAGGCATCTAGGAATAAAACCCATATCTCATATTTCTTTCTAGAAGTGCATTGGTATGCTTAACGTTGAGGGTGGTTACTCGATATGTATATGAGTTACAGGATCTAAACTAGTCAAAACCATCATCAGTAACAAGAAACTTGTAATCCTCCTAATTTACCAAAAACAATGGAAAAGTCATTAATTTAATGAAATAGTTACTTTATGAGCTTTGGATGACATTTATATTGAAAAATATGAGTTAACATGGTGAAAGGAATGATGGAAAGGTGAAAAATAAGGATTAAGTGGTCAAAAAGGAAGTATCTAGCAGTGAAAATAGCATCGAATTGGAGGCCCGCCATGAGTCATCTTGGAATTTTCGCTATAATTTTTTTATGGTATGCGTCAAACAATGAAATTTGTAGGTTAATTAGGAGACATATCACAGTACGTCTGGTACAATTTTCAAGTTCTAGTTCATTATATTTTCGAAGATATAGCCTATGGAAGATAGGGTTTTTTACTCATCTTAAAATCAATTTTAAATGAGTCATAATGGAATTTTTGTTATAACTTATTTTTTAGGAAGTTTCATATAGTCAATTTTTTTGGAGACTAAGGAGAAATTTCATAGTACAAGTGGTCAAAATTTTGAGTTCTAGTTCACTATACTTTCGTAGATATAGTCCATAGACGACAAGGTTTTTGACTAATTCTGAAATCAATTACCTTGGCATTTTCGTTGTAATTTTTTTCAGTGAAGTTTCATAATCTAATTTTTTTAGAATCTGAGTTGACATAGTAAAGTACATGTGGAAAATGTTTTATATCTTAACTCATTGTATTTTATGATATATTTATTGTGGAATTTAGGATTTTTTCACAAGTTATTTTCTAGTGATTTTAAGAGCTTTTGATGTGGTTAACAAGCTCATTTAAAAAAAAATAGAGAGGTGTTCCAACATCTTTAAATAATACATGATATATTTTTAAGTGGGTAAAATTATCGTTGGGGAAGAATACAAGTGGGAAATACACATGGTTTCAGTGGTTGGAAACACATTGTTTCACCCAGTTGGAAACACTTGTAACCCTTGTTGGTACCCCTTCGAGTAGTACCGCATTAGAAAATACATGTAGATAGAATATCACTTCCACGTACTTTTGGGTATACAAGAATTCCCTTAGGTATACCTAAAAATATCCTTAATTCGATCATCTTGTTGCTATAGTACACCGAGAACAACACTCAGGGAGACCACTCTCTAGTACCTAGGTAGTCAGGTAGTACAGCTAAGGGAATGATTGAGCCTCATTAATTAGTGCCCTGAGATATTGGGTCGAGTACTATTGTTGGAACCTGGACATATATCAAAGAGTTATAGCAGCTGACACTCCCTTATCCTTAAGACCCAATAACTTTTTTCCATGGATCCAAAGAAAGATCCAAAATTTACTTCATTAATCAAACCTCCATAAAGTTCCTATGTGACTCGTGAAGAAAATGAGATATAAAACTAGTTATCCAAATTATATAGTAAAATCAAGGAATTGAAGGATAGTTCAATGAAACAGGTTTATTTTATGAGTACTCAAATAGAAATGGAAAGGAAGATGGATGAAAATAAGGAATGGGCGAAAAGAATGATGGAACAATTGGAACAAAAAATAGATGGAAAGTTGGAGCAAATGGAAAATAATATTTTAGAATCCTTAAATGGGAGGTTCCCTAAAATTTATAAGGTGTTTAAAGGGACTCATGAAAATATAGGTAGTATTCATATTGAACAACTTTCCAATAATGAGAATTTTCCAAGGGGATTTAACTCCAATAATGGAGTTACTTGTGGATGGTCTCCAGAAGAAGTGAACCTTCCCAAGGTTGAATTAGGGAAGTTTAATGGAACATAGGTATTTACCTGGATGAACCAAATAGAGAAAAAAAAATTAACTGCATATTATTATGGATGATATGCAAAGGATTCACATAGCAATTTTGAACTTTGAGATAAAAACATATCAATGGTATCAATGGGTAGTCAAAATGAATCCCCATTCTTATCATTATACTTGGATTTTATTTACAAGAGACTTAGAAGAACAATATGGGAAAGTTTTGGAACAACATTACTTCAACCATTTGAAAAGAATCAAGCACTTAGGTGACATTGAAGATTATAATTCAGAATTTTAGGTATTGGCCACAAGGGTGGATAAAATAAGTGGTGAACATTTGTTGGAAGCTTACATGGGTGGATTAAAAGAATAAATTAAACATGATGTTTTCCTAAAACATCCTGAAAATATTTTGGAAGCTATGCAATATGCTCATCATATTCAAGCCATGAATAAGGATACACACAAGTCTACCATTAGAGCATATGCAGGAAAAAGAGATCGTTTTGGGGTTCATAAGACAACCTTACCTCAACCTACTCGAATATCATAGAAGGAAATGGATGAAAGAAGAGAAAAATGACTATGCTTTGATTGTAACAACAAATGGTCAAAAGGGCATAAATGTTAAGAAACAAAATTGTTCATCTTCGAAAATAATGATGAAGAGGAAGTGGAGGCATCTACAAAAAAAAAAATGAGGAAGAAATTTTCAACTTAAAAAAGAGGAAAATAGAGGCCGAAATTGTGCACGACATTGATTCAGACGGGTATGAAATATATGTTCATGCATTGGTATGGTTTCAACACCTCAAACCATGAATATTTTAGGTTATGTTAAGAAGAAAAAATGTATAGTGCTCATTGACTTAGGTGGTACCCATAACTTCATTGATAAAAGATTAGCAGAGTGCCTCAATTGTTTTGTATATCCAATGAATTTTTTTCAAGTTTTCGTTGTTAATGGAGGGAGTATTGATTATGTGGAAAAATTCCACAACATTAAACTATGTGAGAATATAATTTGGAAATCCCAATGTATGTCATTCCCATTGGAGGTGTAGAATTTTTTCTATGGATTCAATGGTTGAGAACATTCGGTACAATTTCTACAAACTATAACGAATTATTCATGAGATTTGAATTGGAAGCAATTCAATATGAACTCAAAGGGTTAAAATCTAGACCTTCTCAATCATCATCGCTCATAGAATAGAAAAGATCCTAAAACAGGGTAGCAAGGGATTTGTGGTTAAACTTTATTATAAGTTAAGAAGGAAGATGAAAATATTCCATAGGAATTAAGATGCATGTTGGAAAATCACTATAGGGTCTTCCAAGAAATTCTTAGAGTTCTACCTCCATATAGAGATCATGAACACCAAATTGAACTAATATCATGAAGTACTCCTCCTAATAAAAGGCCTTATACATATCCTCATCAAAAAAAAGGGGAGATTGAGAAAATAGTACAAGACATGCTAGATTCGGGTATTATTCAACCAAGAAGGAGTTATTTTTCATCTCCAGTAGTAATGGTGAGAAGAAAATATAATTCTTGAAGGATGTATCCTGATTATAGAGATCTAAATAAAATCACCATAAAGGATAAATTCCCTATTCCAAATATTGATGAGCTACTAAATGAGCTTCATGTAGTGTCTTATTTTACAAAGCTAGATCTTAAATCAAGATACCACTAGATCATATTAAGAAAAGATGGCATTCCCAAAACAAGTTTTAGAACTCATGATGGGAACTATGAGTTCTTTGTCATTCCTTATGGGTTGACTAATGCTCCTTCGACCTTTCAAAGTATTATGAACAAAAATTTTCAACCCCATCTTATAAAGTTTGTGTTGTTTTTTTTTTATGATATACTTATCTATAGCAAATCATGGAAAGACCACATTAGGCATGTGGATCAAGTCCTTCAAATTATTCAGAACAATCATTTGTATGTAAAAGGATCCAATTGTTCTTTTGGGAAACAAGAAGTAGAATATTTGGATCATATTATTTCAAGGGAAGGGATTAAGGTGGACCCTCAAAATATCCAAGCTATTAAAAAATGGCCTATTCCTAAGAGAATGAAGAGTCTTAGAGAATTTTTGGGTTTTACAGGATATTATCGAAAATTTGTTAAGAATTATGCACTCATTGCAGGCCCACTCATATATCTCTTGAAGAAAAATTCATTTGTATGGAGTGATAAGGATACTTTGGAATTATCTCTCTTAAAGGAAGCCATGTCTTCTACATCAGTATCGGCAAAACATGATTTTGGTAAAACGTTCATAGTAGAATGTGATGCATTGGAACTAGGAATGAGAGAAGTATTGACACAAGAAGGGAGACCATTGGCTTTTGAAAGAAAATAATTCAATGGAAAATATTTGGTGAAATCTACATATGAAAAGGAAATGGAAACAATTTTACATGCAATAACAAAATGGCAACAATATCTCATTGGGTGGCACTTTAAAGTCAAGACGGACCATGATATCCTAAAGTACTTTTTGGAGACTCGAAGATTGTCATCAAAAGAGAAACAAAAATGGGTAGAAAAAAGGCAAGGGTTTGATTTTGAAATAATCTACAAAAATGGTAAGGACAATGTAGTGGAAGATGTTCTTTATAGAATAGCAGAAGCTTGAAGCATATATTCTATTACATTTTTTATTCCTGTGTGGCTAGAAGAAGCTCTCCATGAATGGAAAAATGAAAATCATACTAAATAAATAAAAAATACAATGTATAAAGGAAGGGATGAACTCTATGGAACATTTGGAGTGGAAAGGAGATATAATTTGGTAAAAGGGTAGAATATTTTTATGCCCTCAATCAAAGTTGAAGAAACAAATATTAGGGGAGTCCCATGACTCTGTGATGGCAGGACATGCAAGGTTCCTTAAAACATATCAAAGGATCAAAAAAGATTTCTTTTGGGAAGGAATGAAGAAAGATATTCAAAAATTTGTAGATGATTTTATGTTTTCCAAAGAAATAGAGAGACGGTAAAATCTCCAGGGTACTTCATCCATTACACATACCTAATCAAATATGGGAAGAGATATCAATGGACTTCATTACAAGGTTACCAAAATCTAAAGGCAAGGATGTCATTTTGTGGTCGTCGATATACTCACAAAATATGTACTTTTTTGCAGAATTCAAAGTACATATACAACAAGCCAAGTTGAAGAAGTGTTCATGAAGTAAATTCATAGAAGTCTTCCTAAAGTAATAGTAAGTGACGTAGATCCAAAATTCACAGGAAATTTTTGGAAATAATTATGGAAGATGAGTGGAACAACACCATCTATGAGTTCAACATATCATCCACAGACACATGGTCAAACCGAAATAGTTAAAAAATGTTTAGAGGGTTATCTACGATGTTATTCTTCATACAAGAAATATCAATGGATGAAGTGGCTTACTTTGGTGGAATAGTAGTATAATACTACATATCATACATCTGCTAAAATGTCCCCATTTTAGGCCCTTTATGGATATCCATCTCTTAGTATCTCATTTTTTTTGCAAGATAAATCCAAAGTACAACTAATAGAGTCACATATGGAGAATACTAAAGAATCTTTGAAAAATATTAAGGAAAACCTTCAAATGGCATTAAACAAGATGAAATAGCAAGCAGAGTCAACATCGAAGTGAAAGACAATTTGAGGAGGGTGATTGGGTATTTTTTAGACTTCAACCTTATAAGCAATCCACACTCAAGAAAAATAAGAATCAGAAATTAGCTCTAATATTTTATGGACCCTACAAGATTATTCGCAGGATTGGACAAGTGGCATATGAGTTAGATTTTGTTTCTTCTCCCATTCATAAGGTTTTTAGTTTATCTTGCCTAAAAACGGTTTTGGGACAAACTATGCCAGTGCAAATAGTACTTCCATAATTAGATGAAGAAGGGAAGTTGATTCTTGAACCAGAAAAAGTTATAGATCATTGTTCTCTATCTCTTCATAATAGAACCAATATGGAGTACCTAATCAAGTGGAAGAATATGCCTCTAGAAGAAGCTATGTGGGAAATGAGCAGTTCAAGAAGAAACACCCTCAATTACAATATTTGAGGGAAAAGATTTTTTATAGAGCGAGTATATGTTAAGGCCCTAATAAGAATTCATTATTATTTTATTTGTTATATCAGTAGGTCATCTAGAACCTTTCATTGTACCCTTTCATTATAATTGTACCCTTTGTCTCCTATATAGGAGACCTGGTCTTAGGATCATCATATTTTGTCTTATGAATTGGATATGTTGTTAAAGGAGGTTTCCCACTCGAAGTGGACTGTATTCATTTAATTTTTATCATTTTCAAGGAACTTGGTTCATAAGATAAACTCAACACAAAGATAATATTAAATACATAGTGGAAACATAATTCACAAGAAACACAAAGAACTTATATTTTAAATAAAACTTCACCTACTACATGCAAACATCAGACGTTCCACCTAACCTTAGGATATGTTGCACATAAAATCTCTACAACATGACACCCCTGATCTGAGGCTATGAATCAACAAGGACATGTGCTTAAGCCGACTCTTAGGTTCACACATCGGTTAGCTATCAAGCTCTCACAGTTTTCTCAACCACACAACAAATCCTAGTTTGCCAACTCTCTTTCCCCCTCATCCTGCACAACCCAAAAAAATGAACCCCCTTCTCTGCAATGTAATCCCTCAGGTTATTCCACTTATTTTCAGGTCTCTAGTGTTATTGGTCAGGAAATATCAATGCTTGAAACTCCAAGGATTCTCATTTGTCAATAGTTCTTTCACAACTTCCATCATTCCCACGCACACAAGCATGAATTTCTTGTTGGAATAACTAGTAAAAACCTACAATCCAATCCACATATTTCACCATAATATCTATAATTTTAATTATATCATTTATGAGGATCCAAAGTCCCATATAAACAATGCATATAACCTATGGACAGAAAACTAATGGTTGACTAGTCCACAGAGACATGACTAAACTTAGCTAGGAAACCATTAACAAACAATAGCAAAGAGACTTATCATTCATGTTCAAAAGAAATGGGATCCTTGGCATGAACATGAACCTAGTTTTCTTGGCTTGTGTCCTGATCCACATCAAAATCAACCACTTCATCAATAATAATTGGATTCGAGCCTATGCCCCTACTATTGGCAATTTGTTTAACAACCACCTTGATATTGATACCAAATACTAGAGTGCAGACCACCTCAAATTTAGCTTCAATCAACATGAAGCACTCTAGAAGGTCCTTGTAATGGGTTACTTTCTCCTTGAACACTTTGCAATGAGCACCTTTGTGATCCAGCATTTCTTTGTTGCCATGAATACCTTAGTTCCACTGCTTCTTGAGAATCCATGGTCAGAGAAACAACCATCAAACTCATTTTCTATCTACTCCCACACCACTCTCTTCCTTTTTCCTGGGACTACTCTCTCAATAGAATTTACCTTCTCTTTCATTTCTATTGAAAACATTAACTCATAAGTTTTCTTGGCTCTTCTCGTCATCCGCTCAGCTCTAATCATGTGGAGGGGTTATTTTTTTCCAAAAATCGACTAAGAAGCCTTCCTATATCTTCTCCTATGACCCTATGCACTTAATTTTGGGGCTTCCTCTTCAACGAAATCTTCCATGTAACTCAAACAATCTGTGTCCATGGAAATTTGTGTCCCATTCTCCTCACACGGTGACCTGGAACCTCCACCATTGCAGAGTGAATTCATTGAGCCCGACTGCTACTGAAAATGGTGTTCCTATCCTCCCCACCACTTCCTAGAGATAATCGCCCAATGAACCTCCAGGAAAATCAGACTACCCACCAGCCAATCCAACCATGATATCTTTGGCTCTAAAATCCCTTTCTAATCACTTGGGTAACAAGCCCCCAATTTCCAAGGGTCCTCAACTCATCCCACCAACTTTGTAGCAGCAAGTCAACCTCCAATAGACTAAATCCCCCACTAGATGTTTCAACCCCGCCACACATGATTTCAGGAATGGTTACACTCAATTTGTCCCCACCAGACTAGCCATCCCAACCCCAAGATCCGGTTAGGATGATAGGCAACTTATGGTTTCCATCTACCAACAATTTTTCTCCTTCATCCCTATTAAAACCTCCACAACCATATTGTGGTATGATCTCCTTCATATCCATCGCTTGCAATTCATAATTGTTGAACCTACACTCCAGATAAGTATAGTATTCCTTCCCATCCCATAGTCCTTGCAATGTCGCACCAACCTCCCTCGCACCCAAAACTACTCGACTTATCATATCGAGCTTGTGCATGGAGAGCCACTTAGGACTCATCTAACACGCCATATAAGTGTACACTTTTTAAATTATGCTTGTATAAAATACTTCATTATTTTTTAATACTTAAAAGTATTTTTAAATTAATTTTGAAAAAAAATTTACCTTTTACTTACTTATTTATATTATTTATATTTAATACATGAAACTATAATTATTTTAAAAAAAAAAATTGGTAAAGTATATAATATTAAAGCTAAAACATTGTGAATATAAATATTTCACTCATTTATAAATAAAAAGATAATTGTGTATGGGTTAGATGCATAGGCTAACTACATAAGCTATCTATGTGGGTGATGTGTGTGCTATATTCCTAAGTCAAGTGTGTGGATTAAATCCCTGATTTAAATATGTGAATTAATTGTATTGGTTAATTACATGAATTAGTTATTAAATTAATTAATTTAACTTTATATTTATTTTAATTTAATTCATATTTTAAAAATAACAGTGTATATAGAAAACCATTGAAGAGAATAAAAATATATAAAATTCATACAAGTGGAAACGATGGAAAATCCATGAAGAAATATAAATCACAATATCATATATATTCAAAAGTCATTAAATTATCATATATATTCAGAAGTCATCCAAATTACAAATAATGTTATATCAAAATTTCACGAAAGCATATAGAATTATAGAATGTTGGTAGTTTAGGGAAAGGAGTACAAAGGTGAAATGTTCAATGAGAAGATGTTGTACTACATGATTTGAGATTTCGTATGTTAAATAATATTATTCTACACATTATTAATCATATGTAGAATTATAGAATGTTGGTAGTTTAGGGAAAGGAGTACAAAGGTGAAATGTTCAATGAGAAGATATTGTAATACATGATTTGAGATTCATATATTAAATAATATTATTTTATATATTATTAATTATAAATATAATCATGTTTTTGTTGGTTGTTATATTTAATAATGTTTTATTGTTAAATTAAATGTAAAGAAGATTATGAAGATTTCATGGAGATGTTAAAAAAAAATTAAAATTATGTATGGAAAAAAAATTTATGATTTTTTCATTGTTTATAATTTAATTTTTAGAAAAATAATTAAATATTATTAACAAATTTTTTATTTTAAGAAATTGATAATTATGATGAAAAGAATTAAAAAAATAATTAAATATTATTAACAAATTTTCTATTTTAAGAAATAAACAATTAAGATTGAAATAACTAAGATTGCATTATGAAGATTCGAGGGAGATCTCAAACAATATATGTATAGAAAAAAATTATGATTTTTCATTTTTCATGATTTATTCTTTGGAAAATAAATAAATATTATTAGTAATTTTTTTATTTTAAAAAATAAACAATCACAATAAAAAAAATTGAAAAAATAATTAAATATTATTAACAAATTTTCGATTTTAAAAAATAAACAATTAAGATAAAAAGAACTAAGATTACATGTTAAAAAAAAATAAGATCATCAACCTAACCTTTTAGAATAACTTTGTAAAACATAATTTATTATATGAATTTTAGTAGTGTTCAACAAATAATTAATGTTAGATTGAATAGGATCTATTTTTTTCCATGATATGATGTTATTCGTTTCCTGGATCTTAAGAAAAATGTTAAGAGTGTTTTTTAAAGGCCATATACTTATTTTATGTGGTTATATTTTCACTCACATGAATTGTGAAATTTATTTTAGAATAACTTTGTGAAAAATAATTTATAATATGAATTTTAATAGTGTTCAACAAATAATTAATGTTGGTTTAAATAGGATCTATTTTTTCCCTGATATGATGTTATTCGTTTCCTGGATCTTAAAAAAATGTTTAGAGTGTTTTTTTAAAGGCCGTATACTTATTTTATGTGGTTATATTTTCACTCACATGAATTGTGAAATTTACTTCTCAATGCTTATTTGAGAATTGTTATCATATTGATCAACAATAAATTGAATATTGAATTTGGATGTGAAATTTTTATAAAATCTAGTTGTTTTTTTTTTAATTCATCATATTATATTTCATATTTATTAATAGAAAATTATCATTAATGAATATGATTTGATATATTATCCTATGATAAATGTTGATTTTTTTACTTTAGACATTAACTTTTAATAATTGTGTATGATTCTCTATTGTTATGATTATTTAAGATAAAGATAAGATACTACAATCGTATTAGAAAAATATATTACACTAGAAAGTAGTGTACTTTTCCAAAGAGTATCTAAGTCACTCTACCACAAATATGAACCATTATCCTCCCACTATCCTAGAGAATGGATTTGGATACGAGATAAGAAAGAAAAATTAATGGTTGATGCATGTAACATACATGCACTCGTCTCTTCACAGTGTTATTTGTATGGAAATGGTAAATGTAGGGCATGTTGTGTTATGGTCTATGTTTCTGAGGTGACCTCCTCTAGACCAGCCATGTGATTATTTATTACAATGAAACGTGCCATGCTCTTGAAAAAATTTCGGGATGGAGCAATGTTGCAATGTAGCATTCACCATTAGATCCCCAATTTTTAACCTAGTTTCATAGTTTTCCCAATGATTCACATCCTTATTGAATTCATGCAGAATGTGATAGAAGATGCAAGAGGGAACAAACATTTCCCTTGCCTACTCTGATCCAGAATTGACACTAAGGGATGATCTTTTAGTTATGAGTTATTTACCATTTTATTAATGACAACTTTGGAATCACCTAATATTATGAGGGATTGTACCTCCATTTTTTTTTCCACTTTGAGCCCTATTACTCCCCCCATGCCTATGGGTAACTAAGGAGATGATCTATCGAGGCCCGCAGGTTGCAGACATGGAATTTCGAGAGCTAGATGACTGACAGAATCCACTTTGTGTAGGAAAATCCCCTCCTCTCCACCACACACCATTGTTCATCTTCAACAACACAGCAGCATCCACCACAACAGCATGGCTCCCAAAGGACATCAAGTCTTTCTTCATGAGGTAAAAATTTTGGTCTCATGGTTAGTGTCACTTTAATGATTGAAGCATTTGAACATGTTACAAAGGGTCCTCTCTTGATTGTAAAATGTTTGCTTGGAATTTATACCTTTTTCCTTATTTCACCTTGGTGGTTGAAATGATTTCCTAGTAACTGGGTCACCCTCGAAAAGAAGGTTGCTAGTGCGGGATCTTATGGAAGGGTCCTCGCACCACTCCCATGCATACTTACCACTTTCCATACTTCTTCCTATGTGTTTCCTCGTCTTTTGGCTTTAGGGTTCACTGACCCCAAGAAGGGTTTGTACCTTATTTCATGGGAATAAGGGACTAAAGTGCCAGAGGTGTTGTAGCTGGAAAAAGTTAAGAGCCATAAATGATCCTTCTAGATGCTCGCCCTAAGGTCTTGAGAGAAATGAAATGATTATCCATAAAAATGAAGGGCATGTAAAAAGAAAGCACATAATTAAGAAATGTCCCACTTGTTGGGGAAATGCATTTTGTGGTGTCTCAAGTACTTTCCATTGCATATGGCACTGTGTGTGTTTCTAACTTCAAGTGGAATTACGGTACTTTTTACTTTCCATTGTACATATTACTTAGTGTTCATACTCTAATGAATGAATGGAAATAAGGGATTGGAAAAAATGTTGCATTGCAAATGACGATGCAGCACACCCTTTACAAAGGCACCCATAAATGAGACAATATGAGCCCTTGATATGTAAAGAATCCCATGCCCAAAATTCACACCCCCATCCATCTCATATTCACTACATGACTTAGAGAGGGTCTTCTTGGGAAACACGCCTTAAATTGGGGATTGATCTACCCAATAGGGCACCATGAGAACCCTCCCATACCTAAATCTGGCAAATCGTATAAGGTCTTTGAGCATTTGTTTAGTTTGAAAGGGGGGGATTTAATGCACTTGTTTAAATGGTTATTTGATTAAATTTGGATTAATTGGCATGATTCATGTGACTTGTGGACCCTTGGAGGGCATACTTGTTTGTCCTTGTAGGACCTTGCACGGGGGAAGCTTCTCATTGAAGGACTAGGTCACTTGGACCTTCATAGGGGATTGAAGCCCACATGATGGATGATGTGCACCCACTCATTAAGGGCTTGAGAAGATGAGCATTGCCTTTCAAGGCACTTGGATGGAATATGAGGATGACATTGAGACCCTTGCACCTGAACGTTGGCTTTTGGAAGCCTTGGATGTCACACCTTATCCCTTGATGTCACCTTGGATGATGGGGTTGTGATGGTTCTACAGGTGTTGTGATGTGATTTGATGGAGGGAGATACATTACTTGACACTCTAGCGTATGATGACATGACATGTGGCCTTTGGAGGCCAAACGACTTTCTCTTTGAGGTTCAACGTCTCACCTTTAGCCCAACGTCACCCCTTTAGGGCATGGCGTCATTATCATTAGGGATTTATTTTATGTAAATTTTAATTTTGTAAATTGTAAAAGGAGAAATTAGAGGGTCGACCCTCTTTTATTTTGTTGTTGACATTTTAAAATGGACAAATCGATTTTAGGTGACATCATATAAATAAAGGTCACCTCACTTTCATTTTAACATCATCACTTGAGAATTAAATAAATTTTTGTCTGAAATTTTCTCCCTGCTTTGGCAACTCTATCTCTCTTGTCTTTGGTGTGAATGGACGCTTTTACTTGTCTATTTGTGAAGGAAGGTTGGTTACTTCTCTTGATGCTTGTTTCTTGGCAATTGTGGTGGAATAATAATCTTTATAAGTAAGGGTTTCTCATGCTATCTCTTGGATTAGGTAAGAAATTTCTGCAATTTTATGTTTTCTTCTTGATTTCAAGGTTAATTTGTCAAACCCTTGGAGGAGTATAATGTTATACACCCTCCATCAAGATCTATCTTTTATTTTCATTGAAAAGACTATTGCAAAGGTTTCTACAAGATGTAAAAGCTCATAAAGAAGAGACCCCATAACCCAATAGATAATGCACTAATATTTTTGCATTGGAGATTGAATATTGTAAATTGGTAAACATGATATCAAGGATATTGAATTGTTCAAGTTTGGAATTTGATTTTACATGCTTTAAGCTATATTGTTCCCTAAGGGCGTTTTGATTAGCCAAGTGATCTAGCTGTTGTAATAAACTTTTAGGTACAGCCAATAGGGTTGCAGCAAACTCACTCTCTTTCATTCTTTTACCCACTCTTCTATTGTTGAAATTCACTTGTAAGCCTTGGTAATTGTTATATTGATTATAAGCTATTGTTTGGGTGGTTTACTTGTTGATTTTAGTGGCTAGAATTTGTTGTTGTGGAAAAAAAATTCTACAGCCATAAGGATATTACAACATCTTGCTGATAACACTCAAATAATATCCCTCTTTGCTATCAAAGTCTCGGTTTTATCATTGAAAGATTGTCTAATTGTTAACTTTGTTTTTCAACATCATACACTTGACTTTGGTGCTTTAATTTGCAGCTGTCATAACTTATTTATTGCTGATATATATTTCCATAGTACTACAATTTTGGGACAGCAAGGTTTCTTGCTAAATCGTCATTGGTTTTGAGGCTTTATTCATCATTAGTTGTCTTGTTCTGGGAAGGTCTAACGTTGTTTTGCAGGTACATAACATTTGGCAACCTCCATCAACTCACAATACTCTTTCTCAATCCTCTCTCCAATATTTGACCTTGACCTATAGGGGCTCTCTTCCATCACTTCCCATATCCCATCGCAATCCCCCTAGGGTCACCAGGGAAGCCTCCCTTTTGTTTGATTTATCCTTCACTAAAACGAGGGGGACATCTACTGAGGTGACATTGATAGGTGTTCCCAATTATGTCACACACTTGGTGTTTGGGTTGGGCTTGTTATCACTCTATAAAAAATTTCTGGTTGATAGACAAATGACAGAGGTAACTGTTTCAACCTACTTTAGAGATAGGCACTAACCTGCTCAACTCAGAGAGGGCTCTCTCATGTCACTTGATATTTCTTTGATAATCAGTGGATAGATTTGGTTTGTTTGGGGGAAGTTTATAAAGTTGTTGTCAAGGAAGGGAAGGGACAGTCAGGGCTATGGAGTCGAAATTCTGAAAATGAATGAAAACATTGACTGGCCAATAGAACTCTCCGGAGGATAAAGGCTAAATCAGGCGATGAATCTAATTTATAACTTGAATTTAAGTAGAGTGTAGGAAGAGAGAGAAAACAAATAACTGCATCAGAGAATTACTGAAATGAATTCTGAATTAGCTAGGAAGAAAATTACACAGTTTAAATTGCTTAAGCCAAGAGCATCATAAGATGAATTCTGGTCTTTTAACTCTCCAATTTAAACTGAAGAAAATGAAAATGGAATAAAATAACACAGGAAATACATACAACGAAGGGAGACAAAGCTCATATCACCACCATTAGAATCTTTTCATGGAGACTTCAAAAGCTTCTGCATATGTATTCAATTTAGCTCCAGAAATTTACAATTGAGTTCAGAACAACCAGAACTATGCCCTTTCACTTCTACCCACACATTAATACATTCAGAACCTCCATAATTTATACAATTTGAGTTCCTTTAGTTATAAACTGATTACAATGGCTGAACTAAAACGTTTCAGCTTCTACAATGATTACAAATGACAGTTTTCAGAAAACGTTTCACGATCCCTGACATTCCAGCTCCTTCCTCTGCCACGTTCTCTTTGAAATGTCACTTATAATCTTTCAAATATAATTGAATTTATCAATATTCTCATTAAACATTTGGGAATAATATATTTGAAATAAAAATAATTCCCAAATATTTTTCTATCCTGTAGAATTAAATTTCCATAATTTAATTCATGCCCGTGGTTTTTAAAACCATGTCTTGTTTTTCCCAATTCACCATTTCACTATAAAAAACATTTATTGTTACCATTTCACTGTGAAAAATGAAAAACATTTACTGTGTTTCCAAATTACTGTTTCAGTGAAAACCATTTACTGGTTTCTTTCCCATGGTTTTGAAAACCATGTATTGTTTACCATCTTTGGTAAATACTTTTAATATTCTTCTTTTACTTCTGTAAAACCTTTGGATAAAAACTATCCAAGTCTTCATCTCACGTGCATCTTCCCATTTGATTCTTTTCCATGGAAATAAACATTAATCTTTGTAAAAATTGAATTTTACCTCGGTAAAACAATTTCACCGTGAGGAAGAATTTCATTTATTAGAAATTCCATAATTGTTATTGAAATGCACTCCTGGAAAATGTGTCGCACATAAACCATAGGATAAATGGTTGCATTTATTATATCGGTCTGGAGAAATGTGGTTTGGAGTTTACCCACTTTTTCCCCCGATATTCACCACATAAAAACATGTGTCCAATCACCAAAACCATGGTATTTTCCCCGGCCTGCATTCATATCATTAACCTCCGCATTAATTCTATGCCTGATATGTATGTGTGCCCTCCATCCATCCATCCTTTGACTTTTTCACATTATAAATTGAGATTCGTGCCCATGATTTGACGTGATGCCATAAATTAAATATTGGATCAAATATTAATATAAATATTTTAATATTAAAGTATTTATATTAATAATAATAAACTATTTTTCCAATTTTCTAAAGACTTTGGGCATATGAAGCTTAACACATAACTTTGTGGATAGGATAAGGGTGCTTAGTAAAAGGAATATTTTTTATTTTCAACGGGAATATGAAAATAAAGGTAAAAATGAATGAAGTGATGGAACTAAGGGATTTAGATAAGCATTAAGGCTAGGTATAGGTTTGGGATATTTTCCGAATATTTGACTTATGGAGGACATGACTATTTTGGATGATTAGTTGAGTGAAGAATTTAGGTGATGGGAGCTTGATGGAGCTGGTGAAAAAGTTTTAAAATCTAAGTGGAAAGATAATGCAAGGACAAGATGCTTTGGGAAAAATTAATGCAAATTAGCAGGTGATAACAGGGCTTTTCCCAAACTACAATATGTGCGATAATATTTTTGGCGTCGTTGTCGGGGAGGATTATCCCAAATCCTTTCCCTTAGCTTGCCTGGAAACTCCATTTGAGGGAAGTTCCCTTTTGAGTTTTGATGTGTTTTTCATAAAGTTCATTTGGTGACTCCATTAAAGGAAGATACCCTTTCCATCTTCGATGAGCCTAGACCTCATCTGGAGAATCCATTGAAGTTTCATTTCAAACAATGGAAATATGGCACCATGGGATGAACCCTTGGCCATAACTTACCGTATCACGAAGACACTTTTGTGGATGGAAGAGAAAAAAGTTGTTGATGAAGTTGTTGAGCATATGATGAATCTTATAAGGGAATTATCCCAAGAATCTACTGAAGAGAATATTGATGAAGAACCTCTTACTGAAGAGAAATACCCTATAGATGAAGAGATGCTTGAAGAAAAAATATGTGAAGAAAGTTACCAGGAAGACCCCGAAGAAGTTTCTCACATTGAATACCCAGATGAGACATTGTTGTCTATTGAGGAAGATGAAGTTGTCAAGCCTTGCGAAGAAATAATTAGTTCCAATGATACAGGTAAGTTCATGGAGCAACCCTCAGATAAATTTGACCAACACATCGATGATTTCATACATGTTGGAAGGTGTAGATGGGACATGGGTGGTTTCATTTTTAATGGGGATCCCATTTATAACACTGAAGGTAGTTTTCAAATGAAGAGCATTGAGTTGTCTTCTTCATAGAACTAATCTTCATACTTGGATGATCCGGGTATTTGGAAGCCTAATGATGATATGAATGCAGATGGGTCTCATCCATCCTGGGATGACTTGTCGCAGTATACTCATGATTTTCAGTCATACCTTGGGAGTTGTGATGCATATCCTTTTGAGTACTCAGATTTGTTATATGATTTTCAAACACCTTTGTACTCAAATTTTGATTAATATAATAACATGGTTATCTCAAAACAATCACATATTCATGCTACATAGAAACAATGTTTTTATCTTGGGGTTTTTTGTAGGGATGCACAGATAAAGAACCAACATGTTTTGAGTGTAGAGAAAGATTATTTCTCTAGACCTAAGGTTGTTCCTTATCTCATATTTTCCTCTCTGTGAAATCATAGATTCCTCTTGGGATCTCTCGTCTCCTCTCATCCTTCATGGAGAAGTGGTTTTCTAAGTAACGATGAAGACGAGTCGTCATCTTTATGCAGTAGTCTTATTCAGAGATGGGTTGATCATGCTTGTGGCCATTCTTTCCAGAGGGATTTTCTCCCTCCCCTCTGCCTCCATGAGTTGCTTTATATGACTGATTGTATGTTTATTTATGATCGTGACTATTATATGCTTGACTTATATTTGTTGTATTACATAATTAATCACATGGGGGGATACCTTGATGATATGAGCAGGGGTTGCATTGGTTGTATGATTTCACCTGATGTCACTAGGCACTCAACGTCTACAAGATTTCAAGCCCCAGGTAAGTTGGTAGGTCATTTCCTTTATGCATTGAATTTATGTTTTCATTAGAGTAGTTTCAATTTGAATTTCATATTGATTTCTTTCATTCCTACATAGTAGTTATGTTGTGATTTACTTGAATCATATTACATGTTAGTTAGAAGTTTTCAAAAAATACAATTTTTTTTAAGGAATAGTTGAATTTTTGAAGTTTTGATTATATGAATGGTTATCCCCTATCCCAGGTATAACTAAGGAGATCATGTCTTGAGGCCCATAGGTCCTAGACATGGAGTGTTGAGATCCAGATGACTTGAGCATGGCCCCGGAGGGCCCCTCTTTTCTTTAGTTCATCCCATTTATCAGCAGCAGCAGTATCCATCCCACCAGCCTGGTCCTGAAGTAGCTGTAAGTCTTGCTCCATGAGGTAATGATTATGGGTATCATGGTATGTGTCACTTTGATTATTGAAGCACTTGAATATGGTGCATTGAATTCTCCTTCATTTAACGTTTGCTTGGAAATTGTGCTCTTTAACTTGTTCATACTTGGAAGGGTGACATAATTCCCTTGTAAGTTGATCTCCCTTTAGGATGGGTTGCCACTGGGTGGGTCTATGAAATGTCATCATTCATTCCCTCCATACTTACCATTTTCCATCTTTATTCCTCTCATTTCCCCCCTACCTTTGTTCAGGCATTGGGATTTTCCACACTAGGAAGGGTTGTACCTTGCCTTATGGGAAGAAGGGGATAAAGGCTGAGAGGGTAAAAGTAGCTAGAAAGAGTTAAAATCCAAAATGAAACATTTGAGATGCTTTGCCCAGGAATTCCCGAGAAAGCAGTAAAAATATTCCCAGTAAGAAAGGGAATCCATAAGATATATAAACACTCAAGGTATTAGTTGGTGGATGGGAGGTCTCATCATGAGTCAGCCTATTATGACCATGGGCATGTAGCAGTATGACACTACCATATATCTAGTCACCAAACCAGGATAGTGGCTCTTGGTGGCATAGCCAAGAGAAATGGGGTCTCATCATGATCCATCCTTCTCATCTTCGTGAAATGCTTGTGGATAATGATGTCACCAAGCTAGGAAAGTGTCCCTCAACTCTTCCCTTGAAGCATAAAATAAAAGTATCAAAAGCAATGAAGCTAAGAATAAAATGCATTGAATGGGATAGGAAAAAATGGCATCTATGACAAAGTCCAACTCGCCCTCTACAAAGGCACCCACAGGTAAGATCTACATTTCCCTGTTATCACTACACCCCATGCCCAAACACTTACCATGTTCCACCTCACACACCTCGTGACCTAGATTGGTTCTCACCTGGGAAACACCCCAAACTTAAGGAGGATTGGCCCAATAGGACACCCTGAGACCTTCTCCAAACATGTCTTGTTAAATTTCATAACATCTTTGAGCATTTGTCTGGGTAAAGGGGGGTTTTATGCACATGTTAGGGTAATTTAATTATTGGATGTGATTTACATGTTAAGATCCCTGTGACTTATGAAACCCTGGAGGGAGTACTTTTTGTTGTTGTTGGAATTTGCCTGGTGGATAGGTACACGTGGGGGAATGATTAGCTTGGACCTCCATGGGAATGAAAGCCCACAGATGGATGTTGTAACCCCAGCCAGAGGCAAGAAGACATCAGAAACTTGCACCAGGAAGAAAGAAGGAAGTTTCCCTTGGAGACACTCTAGCATACCTAGACCCAAGGGGATCTTGCTCTTCCACCTGGACGCTGACCTTTGAGAGCCCATGACGTCACCATTATGACCCTAGACGTCATCCAGAGCTAGGGTTTGTATATTGAGGGAAGTTGTGAGCTAGTTGGCATGTGTGGGCATCATCTAGGGCCTTTGGAGGCCAAACATTCTGCTTCTGGAACCCAACATTCCACTTTAGGAGCTCAACGTCACCCTAGAAGGGCATGACGTCACCCTTGGAGATGATTTCAGGGGTTAATTATTTTTATTTATGTAAAAACTGGATTTTGTTGTAATTTGGCTAGGTCGGCCTTATTTTGACCAGAAAATTAATTAAACATCAAAATTCTATATAAATAAGCATAAAATAATCTCATTTTTACATCATAACTTGCCACACAAGAGGAGAGGTCAGAAATTTTCGCCCTAGAAGGGCTATTGGCTGAAATTGTGAGGTGCACTCTTGTATAAGGCTGATTTTTTTGCAAATTGGATCAATCTTGGAAGCTTTTATGGTGATCTTGCATGGTATTTCATGATTATTCTTGGTGCAAGTAGGTAAAATATGCATTTTTTTTCATCTATTGAATGGTTTATGTATGGTTTTATTTTCTCATAGAATATTATGAAATTGCATGATATGCTTAATGCTTGAAGTAAGGGGCTTAAATTGCTACTTTCTTACTTTCTATTTGCCCAGCTTTCATTGAATTGATCTAGTAACTAGTAAAAACCTAGAGCCCTAGTTTCCTAGCACTCTAAGGTTTTGACCTAGTTATCTTTGCCTAAGTTTTTATCCCATAAGAATCCTAAGGAGAGAAAGGTGCTAGGGCCTAGAATTGCCTACACCCTAGTATCTTGTTTTCTTGAGGAAAATGCATAGTGGGACTTAAGTTACTACTTCTCCTATGCTTTTTGCACTATCAAAGTTGATTTTCAACCTTAGAAGAAGTTGTCCACTTGACTCCATAAGTCGTAGAAGGAACTAGTTCTAGCCTCTCTCTTATTGAAGGATTGATTAAACACTCAAACTCTCTTCCTTGAAGCTTTTGCTAACTTCTACTAACCCTAGACTAGACTAATTCCTTAGCTAACTTGTTTTTGATGCAAATCACTACTACAGCCATACTAATTCATGCTAATTTGTTGCATTTACCTACATAAATTTCACTTAGCTCACTCAGAAATTTCTTGAGACAATTTCCAATCAATCTACTAGATAAATGCTAAGTTTACATGGTGTTTCTTGCAATTTTGAGCACTAGAATTTGTTGTTGTTACAAAAGATTGTGACAGCCATCTAACTGCAGCAAATTCTTTTCATAAGTGACATTAAATGCTAGCTAGACATTGTGAAATTTGCTTGTGACAATTAATTATCATTCAACCTAGTTAAAGCTACATTTTCTTGTCTTTTTCAAGCAATTTCAAGGAATATTTTTTGCGGCTGTTAAAAAATACTTATTGTTGTTGTAAATTGTTACATTGTTGCAACTTTATATCAGCTAGCCTATTTTTTGAAGGTTCATGGTCTTAAGAAGCACTAACATCATATTTTGTACTTGAAATCTACCATATTTTCTTTGTTGTCTTGTTCTGGGAAGGTACACTCCATTTTTATCGTTGCTTCATCCCTTAAATACCTTAAGAACCTTTTGACTTGAGTGACCAGTGAGAGGGTGGTTTTCTTGCACCCTTTCCTTAGTCTTATCAGCCCTTTAGGTCACTAGGGATGTCTCCCCTGGGGTAACTTTGATATAATCCTAAATAGAAATGGGTTTCCTATTAAGGTGGCAATGATAGGTCACCCCATGTTACGCCAATCTTGCATTCATTTTCCTTGGGCTTTAGGTAAGTACAGATTGTGCTATAACATTTTGGGGTCATTGTTGAGGAACATTAGGTCAATATTCCTCCATGACACTTTTTCAGTAAGCCTTTATCCAAATCCTTATTTTCACAAATATTACCTAGCGACTCCACTGAGGGTGATTCCCTCATCCCTTTCATAATCCTTAAGAGGATATCTGGCGACTCCATTGGCCTTTTTCAAGGTGCCACCTTACTCTTAATTTTGTGATATTTCCAAGTTATGGGATCATGGCACCCTGGGAACAAGTTTATCTGAATATTGATTTCAAAAGTTTTCAAGGATACCCGCATTATTTTGATGCAAAATGGTTAAACAAATCTCCAAGATTCAGAGGCCTCCCAATTACTCACATTGTATAATTCTTGGAGTATATAAGTGGGATAGAATTGGAAGGGGAGGATGTTATGGTAAAATTGTTCATACTTTCTCTGCCATATTTTTTTCAAGATTGGTTTAAGGGTTGTTGCGAAGATAGGGGTATATCATATTTCGTAGACCTCATCACTAGGTTTATTGAGTTTGTCAAACCACAATTCCAGACATATGAAGATTCCCTTCAAAATCTCACAGTATCCCTAGAGGAAGAAGGACTCACCATTGAGATTGTGGAAGATCTCAGGGATGTGTACCATACTCAATACCAAGAACCCTCTGATATAGAAGGATATATTTATGAAGAAAGTTCTCAACCCCTTGAAGAGGAAGAAGATTTTTCCCATGATTCGATAGAATGCAGTAAATATTTAACTAAAGAAGTGAATTATGAGGATGAAGCATTAGTATCCTCTCCTATGTCCGATGAATCTCTCCAATATCCTATCTCTCCTGCACAAGATGAAGAGAATGAAGTGATTCATTTTCCTTTCCATTTTTTTGATGACACTTTATTATATGATTCAGAAGGTGAATGATGCAGGTGGATATTGGTGGCCACACACCTATTCCACTTGGACCCCCACTATTGCTTCTTTCAGTTTTTCAGTTTCCACACAGTTTACTATTTTTAGCAGTTTTTCGGGTCTTTAACATCCGGAGCCGTTTTGAGGCCTTGAACGATGTTTTTTGGGAAAACGGGGAGCAACATGGAAAATACATCAATGTTTCTCACCCAAAAGTTGTAGTCCTCGGATAGATATTTCTAACAAGGTATAGAATGCGTCAAATGGAGATCGTATGCCAAAGTTACGTCCCCGGGGAGTTGATGTACCAACTTACCCAAACAGGGCCCATAGTCTTGGCGTTTCATCTCCTAGGGTTAGGTCTTTGGATATTTAGGGTTTTCCATT
>ML859717.1:13432-25303 GCA_009831015.1 Picea engelmannii
TAAAAATCACCTAGTGAAGTGCACCCTAGCCTAGTGAACTTATTGGCAGCTTGAGCGCACCTTTTTTGTGGCCAGAAACTCCGGGAAGTGAAACCCTAATTTTTGGTTGGTACCAGGAAACCAAAATCAATACCAAAAGTACCAGTCTAGATTTTCGCAGGCTCGGTTTCAAGGGGTGAAATTTGGATCTTCTGAAAACTGACTACACCAGCGTACTCGCCTCAACCAAGCGCACCTCCTAGTAAGTTCATATTTAATTTCTGATCACTTTCAATTTTTGGTCATTTTCCCAGCTCCAGGTCAAGATGTTTGCAAGCACCAAGCTTGTTGACAAGTTAGACGGTGTGGAAAACTTTCGTGCCTGGAAGTATAGGATTGCACTCATTCTTGAAGAGAATGACCTTCCAAAATTCATAAAGGAAGATGTACCAAAACCCGAAGAAGAAGCAGCTAAAGCAAAGTACAAGAAGGATATGGTTAGGGCCAAAAGGATCATTTCAGACTCCATTTAAGATCACTTGATCCCTCAAGTGGCCTCAAAGAAATCTCCAAAAGAAATGTTTGATGCCCTAAACAGAATGTATGAAGGAAAGAACATCAACCGGAAGATGAATTTGAGAACTCAACTCAAAAGTACAAGGATGCAGAAAGGAGAAACAGTACATGACTATTTCTCTAGAATTTCTCAATTCAAGGAACGGCTAGAAGCAATTGGAGACAACCTAGATGAGGATGAACTCATAATGACAACTCTTAATGATCTCACAAGACCTTGGGATGCTTTCATCCAAACTATATGTGCAAGAAAGGAAAAGCTCCAGTTTGACAGTCTTTGGGAAGAATGTGTCCAAGAAGAAGCAAGAGTAGCTAACCGAGAAGCAATACTATTAAGGGATGAATATCAAGCCCTAGCTACTCATGCTAAAGGAGGAAAGAAAAGGTCTCACTTCCAGAAGGAGACCCATCAACACAAGGAATCTCACTCCCCAAAGAGATTCAACCACTCTCATAAAGAATCTAACCCTCCAAGGAGATTCCAAAAGTTTCTGAAAGGTCAAAGAAGAGAAAACGATTTCTCCTCCTATCAATGCTACCATTGTGATAAGATGGGACATATCGCTAAAAATTGTCCAGCGAGACGGGAAGAATACAAGAAGAGAAACAAAAGGCACCATGTCCATACAGTTGAAGATGAAGAGCCACCCACGAAGATGACTAAAGAAGAGATTGAAAACTATGTTTTATTTTCAGCCCTCTCAGGACCCATGTCACCTGGAGAGGACACTTGGCTCATAGACAGTGGTGCTTCTAAGCAAATGACAGGTCAGAGGGACATTCTCTCTAGCCTTACAGAAAATAGCTTTCCCCATAAAGTTACACTCGGAGATGATTACCATTACCCTATCAAAGGAGTGGGAGAGTCCACCTACAAACTTGATTCAAGGACCCCAATGAAGATGAAGGATGTACTATATGTACCAGGTTTGACAAAGATTTTACTTTCTATCTCAACTTTAGATAAGAAAGGTTCCAGGGTTGCATTCATACATGGTGAAGTTCTTATGTGGCCTAAAAGAAAAACCATAGAAGATGCAATTGTCATTGGAACAGAAGAAGGTCAATTGTATAAGCTAAAAGGTCACTCAGATGCAGCCTTGACTCATTCCACTGAGAGTCCATGTGAACTTTGGCATAGAAGACTAGCTCACATCAACTACAAAGCCTTACCATATGCCAGCAAGGTAGTCACAGGTCTACCAGAATTCAAGGTTGATCATGAAGGTGTGTGCAAGGGATATGCACAAGGAAAGAACATAAAGAATCCTTTCCCGAAGAGCGAGAGTAAAGTTGAAGGAATCTTAGAGCTCATCCACTCAAATGTATGTGGCCCAATGCCATCAACTTCTCTTAGTGGGTATGTATAGTATGTGTCATTTATTGATGATTACTCTCACAAGATCTGTGTTTACTTCTTGAATTCAAAGAATTCAAAGCCTTGATAGAGAATCTCTCTGAAAGAAAAATCAAGATACTCAAGTCAGATAATGGAGGGGAATACACCTCAAAAGAATTTGTAAGCTTTTGCAGAGAAGCCGGGATTAAGAGGGAGCTCACCACTCCCTATAATCCTCAGCAAAATGGTGTAGCAGAAAGAAAGAATAGAACTATAATGGAAGCAGTGAAGACTATGATCCATGATCAAGATCTTCCACTGCACTTATGGGTTGAAGCAGCAAGAACAGCAGTGTATGTCCAAAACAGACTATCCCATAGTGCACTTGGATTCAAAACTCCCGAAGAAATATTCTCCAGAAAGAAGCCAAAAGTAAGCCATCTCTAGATATTTGGTTGTCCAGTGTTTGTACACATTCCAAAAGAAAGAAGAACCAAGTTGGACCCTTCAGGAAAGAAAGGAATATTTGTTGGATATTGTGAGGTCTCTAAGGCCTTCAAAATTTACATACCAGGTTACCATCACATTGAGATCAGCTGAGATGTAACCTTTGATGAAGATGCAACACTCAAGAAATCAAGGAGATGCCAGCTTGAAGAAGTATATGAAGAAGAACCTGTAGCTCCTAGAGTTGCAGAACCAGTGAGGGAAGTCACAGTTTCCCCTGATGAAGAGATTCCAGAAGATCATGACATAATCGAATCTCAAGAACCTCCCAAATGAGGATCTCTCACAAGAGAAAGCCAGCTTGGGCAAGGGAACTTATTCAAGATGGAGAGAAGTATGGTGCCCCAGAAGGAACCATGAGAAAAATCAAGAAACCTAAGCCATTCTCCAGTTATATGGCTTTGATGTGTGATCTCATAGAGAAGGAGCCTACTTGCTTTGAAGAAGCCATTCAGAAGAGAGAATGGGCAGATGCCAACACAGAAGAATACCAATCCATTATAAAGAATGATGTATGGGAAATAGTTCCCAGACCGAAGAGCAAAGATATGGTATCTTCCAAATGGCTATACAAGATAAAACATGCTGCAGACGGAAGTATTGAAAAATATAAAGCAAGATTTGTAGCTCGTGGCTTTTCCCAAAAGGAAGGCATTGATTATGAAGAGACGTTTTCTCCTGTAGCAAGATACACTTCTATCAGAACAATCATAGCTCTTGCAACCAAGATGAAGTGGAAGTTACACCAAATGGATGTGAAAACAACCTTCTTAAATGGTGTCATTGAAGAAGAAGTGTATATAGAACAACCTCAAGGGTTTGAAGTTGAAGATAGAAAGACACGTGTCTGCAGGTTGAAGAAGGCTCTATACGGGTTGAAGCAAGCTCCTAGAGCTTGGTATGGAAGAATTGACAGTTCCCTGACGAGCTTGGGCTTTACCAAGAGTAAAGTTTATTCTAACCTTTACTTCAAGATTATAAATGATGAGCCAGTTATATTACTGTTGTATGTGGATGACATATTATTAACTAGAGAAGAAAAGCTCATCCTTGATTGTAAGAAGAAGCTCGCTGCAGAATCTGAGATGAAAGACCTAGGCCTGATGCATTATTTCCTAGGTCTCAAAGTTTGGCCGGGGCCGGAGAAGATCTTCCTTAACCAAGGGAAGTATGCAGTTGAAATACTGAAGAGGTTTGATATGTTGGAGTGTAAATCCATGAACACACCCATGGAAACAAAGTTGAAACTCCTGGTTGATACTTCGTCAGAATTGGTTGATGCTACGTTGTACAGACAGATCATTGGATCATTCATGTATCTGACGAATACCAGGCCAGATAGATGTTTTGTTGTGAAAACCTTGAGTCAGTATCTGGTAGAGCCCAGACGTGTTCACCTTGTTGCAGCAAAACATGTGATGAGATAACTTAAGGGTACATTGGACTTTGGTCTCTGTTATAATGGAGATCATGACTTCAAACTGATTGGTTATACCGATTCAGATTGGGCTGGAAGTGTTTCTGACAAAACGAGCACTTCAGGATGTTTCAGTCTGGGGTCAGCCATGACTTCATGGCAGAGTAGGAAGCAATCCAGTATTGCTCTCAGCACGGCAAAAGTGGAATACATTGTTGCATGTTCCGCCAGTTGTGAAGCCATATGGCTTCGGAAGTTGTTGACAGGTCTATTTGATCCGGAGATGGAAGCAACTGCGATTCTATGTGATAACCAGAGTTGCATAAAGATGACAGAGAACCATGTGTTCCATGACAAGTCCAAGCACATAGAAATCCGGTATCACTACATTCGTGATATGGTGCAGAGGGGAGCTATAAAGCTCCAATATGTTGGCACAGATGAGCAGGTTGCAGATGTGTTGACCAAGCCTCTGTCTCGTGTGAAGTTTAGGCACTTATGCGACAAGCTTGGTGTTGTCCGAAAGGACCTCCCTCGAAAGGGGGAGTGACGTTGATGATATTATAGTATCCTAACCAACAGTAAGTAGCTCCGTTAGGATTTTATATCCTAGGGGACTGATCATCCTAGGGTAGATCCCAAAGGTCCGATAAGGACGATCTGTCAGAGTACATGTGCATGTATATGCCAGCTGTGGTCAGTAGTGGTAGCTCCGTTAGGATTTTTATAATCCTAGGGAATCTTATGATTCTTGGGCAGATCCCGAAGGTCCGGTAAGGACGATCGACCAGAGTACCACGTGGTAGCTCCATTAGGATTTTATATCCTAGGGAATCTTATGATTCATAGGCAGTTCCCTAGGGACTGTCAGAGTACCACAAAATGTTGTTGCACCTGCCTCATTTTGTTGCTATATGATGATGATGATGTTGTTCCAGCCTCGTGCTGTGATGATGTTGTTCCAGCCTCATGCTGATGATGTTGTTCCAGGCTCGTGTTGATGATGATGATATATCAGCGTCGTGTTGATGATGTTGTTGTTGATGATGTGTCAGCCTCGTGCTGACTATGATGTTATCTCAGCCCCGTGCTGATGATGTTGTTGTTGTTGATGTTGTATCAGCCACGTGTTGTTATTGATGATGTTGATGTATTAGTGTTATACTAATCGATGTTGATGCAACTAATGATGATGCCATTCCAGCTCCATGATGTGGATGATGATATTGATGATGAGAAAAAATTCCGATGATTTATAGATATGCCAGTCCGTGTTCAAGACGATGATGATGTTGCTGCCCTCTCTCTCCTAATGATGTTGTATTGTAGAATATCCTTCTTGTTAAGGGGAGTGTTGAAATATTGTAACTGCAAAGAGTATTCTGATTATTATTGAGTTATTATCATATAGATCAATCCCCTTTTGTCGATTGATCATGTCGGGCTTTGTATTAGACCAAATCCCCTTTTGTGGATTGGTCAAACCCTAATTATACGCTTCTAAATAAGAAGTCAACCCCCAGGCATAATTAAAGTGGCTTTAGCCACTAAGTGAAGAGGTCGGCCCTACCCAGTGAAGAGACACCACCCTAGCACTTGCCAGCTAGTATAAATAAGAGTGTAAGGCGCCTCATTAGCTCACTCACTCAAGTCACTCAACAAGTGTGCAAGTTTGGAGATAGCTGCAGTTGGGAGAAGAAGAAAGAGAGAGGTGCATTGTTCAGTCTTGGTTATTCTCTAATGTTTGGTCTTTTATCTTGGCATTGTATTGGCAATCTATATTAAGGAAGTTTTTGTTGGGTTTGCTGGGAAAACAGCTAAAGGGATAGAAGGCCAACAAACAAGAAAGAAAGAGAGAAGCAAGAGGAATGAAGAGCTGAAAAATTGAGCTACAACAAGAAAAGAAACTGAAAAAACTCCAGGCAAACCAAAGCCTTGGGGAAGGAAATAATGAAAGTGGATGCTAATGGGCATGGCTAAGGGTAGAAAGGGTGAAATTAGTAGAAAGAAGAGAGGGTTGAAAACAATCAGTAATCATTTAAAAGAAATAAGGCAAGAAAGGTTATGGACAAAGGTAAATGGTGATAGATGGTGAATGATAAGTGCAACTATACTGATGGTAGATGAGCGGATGAGTGAAAAAAAAGGTGTTACGACGGAAATGAAATATTAAAACAAGTAGAAAGGTGGAAGTTTTGAGGGAACATAATGTTGTGATACCACTTGAGGTGTATTGTTGATGGAATCATAGATGATCGATTTCTATATATATATATATATTGATGAATAAGATGCAATATAGAGTGTAGACTGCTCACATCATATATTTAAAAGCCCACATATGTGCGACTATTCATTTGATACTCAGGAACTGTTGTTAAGTACTAGTTGGGAGCATAAGTGTTAGATGTTCTAATACATAAAATAATGAAATCCAAATACAGTTATATATATATATATATATATATATATATATATATATATATATATATATATAAGATGTTGTAACATGTAAGCCTGTATTTAATGTAGATAGAGATATTCTGAATAATTATATTGATAGATAAAATGAATAATGGATGATGTTACAATCACCCTCGTGACGGTTTACTTATAACATTGACTGGTCACGAGGCGAAGAGGTATGTGCCTCTTGATGAAGAGGTACATGCATCTTGACTTACGTTAATAAACTATATTATTATTATGATGTTATTATGTTTGTTACATTGCCACCCTCTTAAGGAATGCTTTGTCCTCAAAGCATAGAAAAATAGGATTCTCTCTAGTAGAGCATGTTTATGTAGTGAAATGAACTTTTTCCATTGGTGGTAATTGATTCTTCTTAAGAGTGGACCCTTCGACACCATATAGTTTATGGTGTTGACGTTGCTAATTAAATTCCATGAATTGTTCTTCAAGGTTTGTGGCATAACTCCCTAATTGTATCAACCATTCCGCACCTAGCACCATATCCATTCCTTCGAGCGGTAGAGCATAGAATCTTGTTTGTAGTTCTAGTTCTTGTATTTGAATTGAGATTTTATGACATTTTCCAACTTCTTTGACCCTTTGTCCATTAGCAACCTTAATGGTGAGGTCCTTGGTGGGGTAAATGAAAAGTTTTAGTTTTTTTGCAACATCAATGTCTATACAGTTATGAGTACTGCCAGAATCTACGAGTATTGTTAAATTTCTATCTTTTATGACTCCCTTAAGTTTAGGGTCTTAGGTTGTGGTTTTCCTGTCATAGTTTCCAGGGAAACTGTAGATTTCCTTTCTTCTTTTCTTGGAGGTTGGCTCTTATCTTTTCTAAGATGTGGTGGAATATATTTTGGAGTAATTATCTCTTTTTGAAGTTTGTTTTCTTCATTTTGATTTTTTTGGACACGTGAGATTGAAGCTAGTGATGCCTTTTGCGGTATTTCATCATGGTCAGAATCTGCGTTGTATGCTATAGTGATTTCATCCTCTGTTTTCGGGACTTCTACTTGCTTCCCATTCACTATTCTAAAGTAGCGTAATGACTTTTCCTCGATTCTGTGCCCTGGTGCCCAATTTTCCCCACACTTACGACAATTGTTTTTCTTCTTGTTCTCTCTCTCTAATTCACTACTGGATGAGTCTGATTCCTTCTCTGCTTTGCAAGTATATAATTTTTTATTATCGCATTTATGCCCTAGAAACCAATTGTCCCCACAATATCTACATTTGTTCACCCATTTCTTATCTGGGTTAGACTTGTCTGTGGAATACTTATTTTGTTTTTCATTGGAATATCTATTTGACGTTTCTGGACCTACAAATGATGGCTTATTGAACTTGCCTTTTTGTTCAATTAGCCTTGTTGCGTGTCTAGCATCTTCAATAGTTTTAGGATTCTATAGTTTAATTTCGCTACGGATGTAATCCTTTAATCCACAGATATACATTTTTAGTAATTGTTCATCAATGAATCCACACTGCCTTGTTGCCAGAACTTCCCAATTGTGTGTATATTCGTTTACACTCCCTTTTTGTTTAAGATGCACGAACATGTTATATAGGTCGTCCTCTTCGTCATGGAACCTTTTTAGTAGGGCAGCTGTGAAGTTTTTCCAATGGAAGGAATGAGCATCACATTTCCTGGACCACCATAGGTACCAGTCATAAGCTTCTCCTTCTAAACTATTGGATGTCGTCATTATTTTTTCTCGTTCACCCAGCGGAGGGTTCAATTCAAAAATACCGTCCATTTTGTTGATCCAAACAACAGCTCCTCTATGGTCCTTGCCGTCATATTTCGATAACTGCTTTTTAAACTTCTGGTAATCTCTATCTTGAAATTTGTGTGTATTTCTTGAAAAAATTATCTCTCATATTTCTTGGTGTCCCTGATCCTCTAAATTTTGCGATCCAAAACTTTGTGATGGTCTTTGAAGGTCTAAGGGTTCTGCGAATAATGCACCCATTCGTTCGATTAATTGATCAATTCTCGCGATTTGTTCACTAAGCATCCTTGTACTCTCGTCCTTGTCGTTACCCCTCATTCGTAAATAACTATTCCATCGCTCCTCCGATGTGTTTATTAACGAGTCAATTATGTCTTCTTTTTGTAATAATTTATTGATTTTTTCCAATAGTGTTTTTTGTAATTCGTCGAATTCCTCTTGACTCTTCTCGACTTTACCGAGACAATATTTAATGTTATTGATTTCGCTTTTACGGTTAATGTCTTCCTGTGACTCCTCGCTCTTTTTCCTACTTCCCTCCATATTTTATTTTATTTTAAATTACAATCCCAAAAAAGAGAAATTAGGATAAGATGAAATACGTGATTTATAATATGTTGATAAAGTGACTTTATTAAGATAAAGTAACTTTATTAAAATTATAAAATAATTTGGTAAAATAATTCAAGTTGAATGAGATACTAAGGGGGGGATCGTGACTTTACGAAGGGCCACCACTAATTTTTTTATGTTTTTTATTTTTAAAATACGATTTTGTGGGAGGAGTGCGAAGTGTACGAATCGATGGAGAGAGAGACCATGCATGGGGTGTACGAATCGAGAGAGATCGCGGGAGGTACAGAGAACACGGTGGTACGGTACAGCTGACAGCAACAGGACAGCACGGAAAGTGTGTCGGATGAGTCAGACAAACTGACAGCAGCGGATAGAGCATGACCGTACGACGTACGAGATGTACGGATGCAGCGGACAGGGCAGTAAATTTGTACGGACGTACCAGGAATTTGCAGCGATGGACTGTACAGCAGATTTTGCGGTATGTACAGATTGTGGCAGACGGTGAACAGGATGACTCTAATTTTGATGGATGACGGTGGGTTTTTTTTACCCCACAATTGCCAAAGAATGGCTCTAATACCACTGTAGCATGTAAGCCTGTATTTATTGTAGACAGAGATATTCTGAATAATTATATTGATAGATAAAATGAATAATGAATGATGTTACAATCACCCTTGTGACGGTTTACTTATAAAATTGACTGGTCACAAGGTGAAGAGGTATGTGCCTCATGATGAAGAGGTACATGCCTCTTGACTTATGTTAATAAACTATATTATTATTATGATGATGTTATTATGTTTGTTACAGATGCACTATAGAGTCTAGAGTCTAGAGTACTCGCATCATATATTTAACAGCCCACATGTGTGATGACTATTCATTTGACACTCAGGAACTGTTGTTAATTACTAGTTGGGAGCATAAGTGTTGGATAATCTAATACATAAAATAATGAAATCCAAAAACAACTAAAAGACAATAAACAAGTCTTAAACCTCATTTTATACAAGGAAAATGTTGCTTATGGAACAGAACTGTAACAATGACAATTACACATTTTAATTCTATAAAAAGAACAAAGACATTTGAAGTACGAATTATCTAATCTATAATCCAATATCTATGAGAAACAAAAATATCATGAGTAAAAAGGAAACAAAAGCACTAGAATTGCTAAGCAATGCAATATTATGCAAGACCTTACAATCTCTAGTATTGTAGTCGAATATAATGCAAGCATTCTTGCTTCCTCGGGAAGGATCAATTGACCCATTCCATCATCAAACCCCATTTGAAGCAATAAATATAGCTTCCCTCATAGATATGCATCTCTTTATCATTATATTGAATAGAGAGTTTCTTAGATAGACATGTTCCAAAGCTTCTATATTTTAAAAGTGACAAGCCATGCAAAATATGAGACAAGAATGTTAAACTATGCTATGGAGAATATACAAGAGACAAGCGAGAGAATCTGAATAAAAGATGCATTATATCAATGTGTATCTAATTAGACACACCCTCTTAATTATTATTTCATTTTCCACAACTCCTAACATCTCTCAAAAAATTTCAAACTTCTCCATGTTGAGTGCTTTGGTGAAGATGTCTACCACTTGATCTTGGGACCTGCAATAAATCAGCTCTATCTCTTTGTTCGGTACTTGTTATTTGATATAGTGATGTTGAATTTCGACGTGTTTTGTTTTCAAATGATAAATTAGATACTTCGTCATTTTGATGGCACATTGGTTGTCACAATGTAAACTTGTAGGCTGCATTTGTGGAAGCTTCAAATCACTTAAAATTCTACATAACCACAATGCTTCACAAGTTTCTCCAACAGTTGCTTTGTATTCTACTTTTGTTGTTGAAAGCACTACCAAAGGTTGTTTTTTACTTGCCCATGAAATTACTCCACTACCAAGGGTAAAAACATAACCTATTGTAGATTTCCTTTCATCTATATCCCCTGCCCAGTCTACATTTAAAAAACCTTTCAACATGAAGTTATCATTCTTCTCTAGTACAATACCAAACTATGAGGTACCTTTGATGTACCTAAGCTTAGTCACCTAGTTTGTGTTTGTGTTTGAGTTTGACGACCTTGAAGTTCGACAAAAATTCGACAGTGAAAATTTTGGGAATAAAATTCGGCATTAAATTCGACACATACTACAAAATAGTTTGTAGGTCAATTTTTTCCAAATAATTTTTTAAAACAATCCCCTACTTGCACATGAAGATCTATTTTTAACTTCTAATTAGTATAAAATAATGTATCATTATTTTTCACACAAAAATAATAACATATAAAATTAGGACTACGAAAAAGTTTGCTAAATTTCAATAATAAATATATTTAGCACCATTAAAAAATTCCATATATATTATAATATTAAAAAATCTTTAAAATTATATATATAAATAGGATTTGAATATAAATATTTAAAATTATATCTATAAATAGGATTTCAATAGAAATATTTAAATTTATATCTATAAATAGGATTCAAATATTTAAACTGTTTATAGATAGGATTTAAATATGTAATGGACTCTGTTAGGGTATGGGTCGAGACTAGAGGGAAAAGATTCTGGTGGAGGCTCGTGGGTCAATTTGATAGTCGATTTCATACATATTCAATATAGCACTTCTTAGGGGCCATGAACACCTAGAACACTGGCATGCATACCAGGGATGAGCGGCTTCTTTTGTGCAAAACAACTATCAAGTTGCACTACTATATATGTGAACTGGGTTTCATCCATCTCAAATCATCAACGGGCATTACTGGAAATTGAAGTCATGTTGGGCATCATTCATGAGAGGAGGTGCTAGCTAAAGCGAAAAATCCAAACGTGATTTGCAAATCGAATGGAGTATGGGCACGTTGCAGGCGGAAGAAGAGTATGGAAATGAGTTGGGCAGCGTTTGTCTATTTTTAAATTTTACTTAACCATGACGGCACCAAACCTCATCAAACCCATAGTTTTAAAAACCGGTTTCAATGAACCGGTTTTTTAAAAAATACATAAAATATTTAAATTTTAACGAAAAAAATATATTTTTAAGATTTTAAATCATGTTTCCAAAGCATTAAAGACAATTACAGACAACATATCCAAAGTATGCTCATGAATATATCAAAACGATACCAAGTGCAATACATATCTAGAGATCGGAACATAAATACATAATCAAGGAGGCTCTAAATGGCCTCTACAACATCAAATAACATACTAAGTTAGAGTCA
>ML859718.1:10326-30228 GCA_009831015.1 Picea engelmannii
GGTTTTCTCCCGATTTGGGTTTTCACGTAAAACACTGGTGTACTGTGTATGTGTGTGATTGTTTATTTATTACTGCTCATTATTGGATAATAATTCTACATTGATATAACATTTGAAGAAAAGGATTATAATTACGTTATTACTATTTCACCCCCCCTCTGAGTAATCCAACAACATTTATCCTGGGAAACCCTCATGGGGGAGAAAACCAAGCAAAAACTTCCTTAATATAGATAGTCAATACAATGCCAAGATAATAAAACAAAACACTAGAGAATATCCAACATTGAGAAATGTGCCTCTCTCTTCGTTCTTCTCCCAACTTCAACTACCAAACTTGAGCACTTAATGAGTGAATGAGTGAGTGTTCAAATGAGGTGTTGGCTAGATGTCTCTTCACTAGGCAGGGTCGACTTGTCTTCTTAGTGGTTAAAACCACTTTAATTAGCTTGGGGGTCAACTTCTCAATTTGCATAATATATTTAGGGTTTGACCAATCCACAAAACGGGATTTGATCAATAACAATTCCCAACATGATCAATCCACAAAAGGGGATTGATCTATTGAATAATAACTCAATAATAAACATAATACTCTTTGCATTTACAATATTTAAACAAATGTTACCAACTACTTCATGAGGATCACCCAGACACATAATCAACTTGCGGACATTGGGGAGAAAGTGGACGAGGCAGAACTTGTATATGTGCCATTGAATGGATTCACCAAGTCATGGGAACCATTTGTCAACAAAATATACACTCATGAGAACTTACTATTTGGGAGAGCCTTTGTGATGATTGCATCTAGAAAGAGGCTCAGGAGGAGTCTAAATCCAACAGGAAGAGAGATAGAGAGGAGAACCTTGCCCTAGTTAGTCAAGCCAAGAAGGGAAAAGGAAAGGGTTCCAAGGGTAATAGTGAGGGAGAAACCTCACAACCGAGTAAGAAGAAATAATTGAGTAAGATCAAGTGTTTTGTGTGCCACAAGAGTGGTCATTATGCATTTTGTGTCCAGAGAAGAAGAAGGGGAAAGTTAAATCACAACAAGTAGTAGAATCAGTGGAAACTTGGTTGGATGAGTTTGTTGTGAAGTTTGAGAAGCAATTCACACTATTTTGATGCCTCTCTACCAACAAAGTCACAAGGAGTGTATGGTACTTGGATAGTGGTGTGTCACATCATATGACAAAAGCACGGGATCTATTCAATAGTCTGATGTGGAAGGACTCAGGGATCCATGTGGAGCACGATGATGTTTCCAAGTATGGAATAAAGGGAGAGGGAACAAACTTGTTCCAGCTTGAGTTAGGTGGTTTGTTTGAGGCCCAAGATGTGACATATGTACGAGGAATGAAGATGAATTTTCCCTTAGTCTCATTTATGGAGGAAAAGGGTTTTGTCATCATGTTCAAGAAATTGCAGGTACTCATACATGCAGATAGAGTTATCCTAAACACAAGAGTGAGCATTGGGGTTAGAAAGAGAAATTTATACAGGTTGAGGGACAAGCCTTTTCAGGCCTTAGTACATGACAGTGATAACCTGTATGAGTTATGGCACAGGAGGATGGGACACCTTCACTACAGGGTATTATCGATTCTGAGGGAGATTCATCGGTCTCCCAGATTTTAGTGTTTAGCAACAAGGTGTGTGCAGAGGGTGCGCACTTGGAAAGAATGACAAGGTTGTTTTTCCAAGCATCAAGACTAGATATAAGGGGATATTGGATATTATACATTCATATGTGAGTGGACCAATGTGAGTAGCATCAATGCAGGGGGCACTATATTATTTGATGTATATTCAATAATTTTCCAATAAAACTTGGATATTCTTTATGAAGACCAAGGATGAGGTCTTCAATCGGTTCCAGGAGTTCAAGGCCCAGGTCGAGAACCAGACGGGAAAGAGGATCAAGGTCTTGGGTTCAGATACTAGGGGAGATTAAACCTCCAATGACTTAAAGGATTTCTGCAAGTAGGAAGGGATAAAGAGGGATTTGATAGTCTTGTACAACCCTCAACAAAATGTGATTGCAAAGAAAAATAATCAGTCCACCATCAGTTCTTCCAGAGCTATGATACATGAACAATATCTCCCTATGTTCCTTTGGGTAGAGACATGTAACACAACAATATATGTGCAGAACATGTGTCCTTACAGGGTATTGGGGGATAAGACTCATGAGCGAGCATTCATGTGAGTAAATCCATATATAAAACATTTGAATATATTTGGTTGTCCAATTTACATCCATGTGCCTGTGGAGAAGAGGAGGAAGTTGTAGCCTTCATGAGAGAAGGGAATATTTTTTGGGTGCAACGAGACCTCAAAGGATTGCATGATCTTCATATCTGCGCAAAGGAAGAAAATTGTGAGAAGAAATGTTAAGTTTGAGGATAAATTAACATATATTAAGTCTCGTGAGTAACCACCAGTGGAAAAGGACGAGGATTAAGAGGCTTATAAGGGAGAACAACATTCATAGGATTCAAGCTTAGAGAGTCAACCTTCAGATGGGAAGGAGGAGTTATCCATTCAAGAGAGAAGGGAATATTTTTGGGGTACAATGAGACCTCAAAGGATTACAGGATCTTCATACCAGCACAGAGGAAGACAGTTGTTAGAAGAAATGTTAAGTTTGAGGAGAAATTAACTTCTAGTAAGTCTCATGAGTTACCACAACTGGCAAAGAACGAGGAACATGAGGCTTCGATGGGAGAACAATATTCAGAGGATTCAAGCTCATGGATTCAACTTTAAGGTGGGAAGGTTGAGTTATCCCCTTCTAGTTCTCTCAAGAGACCCAGATGGTTTGAGCAAACATTGGAGTGCTAGGATATTTAGACACTTAAGAGTTAGTTAAGATCAAATTGGTCTAATGTTTTGTTAGGTAAAAGTGTGTTTCTTAGTTAGTTAATTTAGTATTCATTTGTAATTAGGTAATCTAATGGTCACAATATGTTCTTGATATAGAGTGATCCAACAGTTCATATTCTCTTCGAACTTAAAAACTACATTAATCCATGGCTTAACACTCAATTGGTCCATGATTTCTATTTAGAGAGCATGGAGAGTCATTTGTCGATGATCGATTGTCAGAAAATCTCTTGTAAATATATTTGTAATATTTTCTCTGCATTAATAAATTGCTCCAAGTGGCAATGTTGGTTGGGGTCATGGATGTTTCCCCACAAGGGTTTTACCACGTAAAAAACTCAGTGTGTCTATCTTTGATCTCGTTGTGTGAATGGTTACTAAAGGTGTTCATTCTCGATTGTAATACCTATGATGTCAAACATGGTATTATAGTGCATTTGAAAACCCGCTCTCATTGTAGATCAAGATATTGAAGTCGTGTTGTCGCATCTTTGGTTTCTTCCATTACAATTTTGGGCTGAGACAACTATTCCATTGTGTTTGGAGCGCTTCTTTCATATAGAAACACTTTTCATTTCACTCAAAAAGGTTTTTTTTTTCCCAAGATATGGACATTTCAATCAAGTCTAGAGATATAAAGACTAAATACGCCCTTTTAAAAAAATTTACAAAGATAATATTTCAGTTTTATTTTAGTTTTTTGTTTTTATTTCTGGATTTCTACTCTTTTTTATCTGTGTATTTTCTTTTCTATGCGCTTTGTGTGATCTTAGCAAATTATAAATTGAGTGGAAAGGAATTTTTTGTTTGCATATGCTCTTGTCGTGCATCCTGTGTGATCTTAGTAAATCAAAATCAAAGAGAAAATTTGCATTTTCTGAGTAAGCTAACCAATATCTAACCCTTGTTGTCGAGAAGAGATCTTTTTTTATGTGTAAATGTATGAAAATAAGTTTTTATTGAGTATGCACTCTAAGGTCGTCTTCCACAATAACAAAAACAACATCCCCAATCCTCCTTAAGACTATAATGTGTTTTTCACTAGCTCACTTGGTTGAAAGTTACTTTACTTGTAAGAGGTCTTGAGTTCAAACTTATTTTTTGTTACTTTTTTTTTGAAAAACTTCATGCATTCATTGTAAAGTGCATTTCACTTAATTATTAAATTGAATCACTATTAAATATCTTCAATATTTTATTTTAAGTTATTTTTTGCATGCAACTTTCATTTACAAAGTAACTTCATTGTAAAAGTCATTCTCGTTTATTCTATCAAAGTGGTCACTTAATAAGTAAATTATTTAAAACTGAGCTTATAGGCATAGTTAGGAAAAACATCACCACATGGACCAACTTCTACTTGCCACATGGATTTTTGGTTATTATTTACGTCTTTTTTCAAAAGGGCATGACTTTCACATCTGAAGTCTTTTTTCAGTGCCATTTTTTTAAACAACCTATTTTTTCAAGAACTTTCCATCCAAACCATTAGTTTCAGACTTTAAATCCATATTATTTACATAGTTAATATGGATATCCCAATTATATTTTGCTTACCAATACCAACTATTGCTCATGGAAATCCCAAATGTAGGATGTGCTAAGAAGTAAAAGATTGTACCAGATTACCTTGGGAAAAGAAAAACAACCCACCAATGATGAAAATAAAGTCAAATGGGCTAATAAGAATGGCAAAGCACGTGGACTAATTGGAATTTCCATCTCTCTTGATTTAAGGTTTCACCTTCAAGGAATTTATGGCCTAGATAAAGCTTAGGAAAAACTTGATGTTGTGTTTACGTTGTGTTTAGTAAACACAATATTATCGAGCCCACCAGATAGAAAGTCAGTTAATGGTTTTAAGTCCTAATGATTTTCCTTTCATTGAAGACTATTTATCTAAGTTCAAAGCACTTAGAATTTTATGTATATATTGCAAAATAGAATTGAAGGAAGACCGATGCATCTATATTATTCTTTCTAAAGTTGGTAGTGCACATTTTGTGTTCGTATCTACCTTTTATGCCACTAGAGAAGCTCTAGGGAGTGCTTAACAAAATCTCTCGCTTGAGTCTTTTTTTGATGCTTTGATTAGAGAGCAAGATAAATTTGTGCAACTTGGAGTGATCAACACTACAGGTACCTCCAAAAAAACCTTAGTCACTCTGCAGAAAAATAAATCCAATAATCTCAAGAAGTAACATACTCACCACAACAACAAGCAAAACAAGGGTCCCAAACCCTCTCAACCAACTTGTGCTCCTAATGGTGACAAAGGATAAAAATCTAAATGTAAGAAAACAGACAGACATTGCAACTTTTGTGGGAAAGATGGTCATGTGGAGTCCAAATGTTTTAAGAAGATGGAAGCTAAGCAACGATAAAGAAGCACAACATTAGTACTGATTCTTCTTCTTCTAACTCTTCTTCTCATGAACATGCATTTTTTTCTTCTGGTTTCTCCTTCAGAGAAGCTTCTACTTATTCATATCATGAGTGGTTTATTGATTTTGGATCATCTTGTCATATGGATAAGGATAAATCCATCTTTTCTTATCTAAATGAATGTAACACCAAGAAAATATTTTTTGGTGATGATAGATCTCTTAGTATTGTAGGGTCTGGAACAATTCAAGTAGATAATGGTCATTTCAATGATGTATCATGCGTTCCAAGTCTTTCCTACAACCTTCTATCAGTGTATCAAATCACTCATTCAGGTTAAGGTAAAACCATAGAGTTTTCACCTCACCAAGTTGTAATCAAGGATCTAAAATATCTCAAGCATGTTCTAGCAACTGGAATTGCATATGATATTACCAGGTTGTACAAGTTTTATAACTTTGGGTCATCATCTTTTCCATCGTTTTTTGTTGCTCATAGCGATGACTTGAGCGAACTTTGGCATGAGCATTTTGGTCATCTAAATTATCGCTCATTGAAGCAACTATGTAATCAACAGATGTTGACTGGTCTTCTCCATGTTTCTTACAAAGGTGGTGTTTGTGTCAGTTTTGTTCTCAACAAACATCATCGGGACAGTTTTGACAAACGTGCCTCTTGGCTCACCTCGACCCCTTTGCAACTTGTTCACAATGACTTGTGTGGTCCGCTTTGTTCTCCTTCTTTTTCTTGATGCAAATATTTATGAACTTTCATAGATGACTTCTCCAAACACACTTGAGTTTATTTCTTAAAACTTTAGAGCGCAGTGTTTTATAAGTTTTTGGCCTACAAGGCCCTTGTAGAAAAACAATCTGGACATCGAATTTAAAGGTTAAGAAAAGATAATGAAGACGAATCTGTCAACAACAATTTTACAAGTTATTGCACTACATAGGGAATTCAAATGCAACACATTATTTCATATACAAAACAACAAAATGGTTTTGTTGAGAGAAAGAATCACACATTAAAAGAAATGGCTAATTTTATGATCCACTCTAAGGGATGAAGTCTTAATTATTAGGCAGAAGCCATTAACTATGAAAATTACATAGTAAAGCACACTTCCACAAAGGCTCTAAACAATATAACACCGGAAGAAGCATGGAATAAAATTAAGCCAGATGTAAGTCACTTTCGTGTATTTGGTAGTGTAGCATGGGCTCACATTCCTGATGAAGAAAGGAAATCTTTACAGCCTAAAAGTCAGAAGTGTATTTTTGTTGGATATTCTAAAGATGTGAAAGGCTACAAACTTCTTCAACCTAATTCTAATGAAATTATTATTAGAAGAGATGTTAAATTTGATGAAAATCTCTTGGCCTGTGAGCCTAATTTGTTGTTTGTGTCTTCTTCGGCCTATGAGTCATCTTCAATGTTTGTGCCATTTTTTGTTCTTATTCATGTTTCTTCTTCATATGATGAAAGTGAGGATGAAGATCCACCTCTTTCAGCTCACCTTCCTCCAAATGAGTCGATTGAACATCAAGGATAATTTTAAGGATGGAAATTTATTTTAAAATCTAGAAATCTTCGTGAATCTTACTAGTCCTTGATATGCCAACTATAAATGTTTGATGATATTTTTCTAAAAATATTCAAATTTGTAAGGATTTTATATAGTTTGTATAATGTTTTGGCGATTTTTAAAGTAAAATAATTTTATCCTATAGAATTTGAGTGAATCATTTTTAGAATGGAGAATATCTTTTTGGGAAAAAAACATGGAAAATTATCCCATGAGTGAAATTTATCCCCTAAATTTTACTTCTTGAACATGAACCTGCATCAACACCACAATTTTCTATATGGGTTTATTCAACTCGAGAAGCAGTTTGTGATCTTGATGGTGATCCTTAAGAACAACAACAGACACATTCACAATTCCATCAAGCCTCTTCTCTTTTGGCTCAAGTTTCAAAGACTTGTGATCCAAAAACATTTGTAGAAGCTTTAGGTCATCCAAATTGAGACACAACAATGAATGGAGAGTCTCGCTCTTTAATGGAAAATGATACTTGGAATCTTGTACCTCTTTCGAAAGGAAGAAAACTTGTTATATGTAAATGGGTGTACAGAACTAAATATGCATCAGATGGAAGTGTTGAAAGACACAACACCCAATTAGTTGCAAAGGGTTCTCTCAAGTTGAAGGCATTGACTATAATGAAACATTTTCCCCCGTAGCCAAAATGAATTCCATCGGCCTCGTTATTTCCCTTGTTGCCTCACATAAATGGGAGGCCCATCAGATGGATGTTAAATATGTCTTCTTGCATGGGGATTTGCAAGAAGAAATCTACATGGAACAACCCCCTGACTATGTCCAGAACGACTCCAACCTTGTTTGTATCCTTAAAAAATATATTTATGGTTTTAAGCAATCTCCTTGATCTTGGTATGCTAAAATGGACAAATTTCTTCTTGACACCAAATTTTCTAGATGCCACTCTAACCCTAATATCTATACCAAGAAAGTAGGAATCCAAGTCATAATATTGTTATTTATGTTGATGATTTTATCCTCACTAGTAGTGACCCTAAACTTTTAAACCATGTGAAAACCATCCTTAAGAAGATATTTGAAATGACCGGTTTAAGTTATTTGCACTATTTCTTTGGCCTCCAATTTTTTCAAACCAAGGAAGGAATTTATTTGTCCCAATCTAAGTATTTTTGTGACCTTCGTCACTTTCACATGGAAGACTCGAAACCAACCCTTTCTCCCTTCCAATATGGAGTCAAATTTGTTGACACTTGTACTTCTCCTAAAGTTGATGCCACTTTGTACCATTAGTTAGTTGGTAGCCACTTATATTTGACTCATACTCATCCTAATATTTCCTTTGTTGCTGGTCTTGTTGCATGGTATATGCAAACACCCCATGAAATCCATTGGAAAGCAGCTAAAATGATACTTCAGTAGAAATTTCATTCTTTGTGGCTGCTTCAATATTTTGTACTTGCAAATGATTATTTGTGCACTTTCTACCTAGCACATATAGGCTTTGATACCATGTGAAGTTGTAGTGAAGTGATACCATGTGAAGTTGTAGTGAAGCATAGAGAATCTAGATAGCAACAATGAACACAAAACTTGCAAAGTTGAGAGAAGAGAAGAATTGGAGAGAATGAATGAAAGAATTGTATTCCACATAATGAGAGAATGAAAACTTACAACTGCTATACTGTACATGGTTGAAGAAATGTGCCATAGTAGTGATCTAGAGAGATGTGGATACACACTAACAGAAACGGGAGTGAACTACCACCTAGTCCTAGTTAATTGACCATGCAGTCATCAATTAACTGGCTCACACAAATGGAGTGGATAAAATATCATGCATGCACATGTGGTGTGCCCTCCTACTCATGCATGTCAAGTGTGCCCTCCTGATGATGATCCCAAGGTGAGAATGCAATACATGGTGATAATATCAAGATTATCATGCAAGACTTGACTCCACTAGTCTAATTGAATTACAAATGAGTAAGGATTGAAGAGGATATGGTGCCCTCATTTAAGAGAGAATATTCTCATCTAGGAGAGAATATCTCAAACCAGGGGAGGCATCAACATAGACTAATAAACTTAGGAAAATAAATACTAGGTGGGTGTGTAATATTTCCAATAGTTGTTAATATCAAGGATACTATGAACCGTCAAACCACTCTGTCTAGAAACATATCATGACTGCCAGATTAGATAACTAAAAATTCATACTAAGGAAACACACTTTACCTAAAGACACATTAGATCGATTGATCTTAACTAACTTCTAAGTGTCTAAATATTATAACATGGAATACAAGGCCATGGTCAAACTCAAGAAAATCAGGGCACAAAAGATATCTACTGTGAACATCTTTAACCTCTCTACAAACAACATCCCGACTGTAAACAATCTTCTTAGTTACTTGGTTCCAAATTTTATATCCTTTTATACCATCTTTACAACTAATAAAGATGCAATTTTCAACTTTATTATCCATCTTACTCCTATTTTTCTTTGGAACATGTACATAAGCATCACAACCAAAACTCTAAGATGTTCAAGAGAGGGCTTTTTACTAGCTCATGACTCAAGTAGAGTTTTGTCCACCAACGTTGATGAGAGTGATCTATTTACTAGGTAACATATAGCACCCATTGCCTCTGCCTGAAATTCTTGTCATGACCCGACACCACTGAGCATGCTCCTTGTTTTTTTCATCGATATCATATTCATCCTTTCTACAACCCCATTCTATTGAAGTGTGTATGGAGTAGTCTTCTATCTTGCTATACGACACTTCTTATGAAATTCCTCAAATTCATTCCCTGAAAACTCTCCACCATTATTTATCATCAACACCTTTATTTTCTTCTCTGTTTGATTCTCCACAAGAGTTTTAAACTCTTTAAATTTACCAAAGACATCATATTTATTTCGTAGGAAATAAATCCATGTAATCCTCGAGGAATCATCAATAAATGAAATATAGTATACATATTTACCTAGTGATGGAACAAACACGGGTCCAAACACATCATGATGTACTAACTCTAAGATTCTCTTTTCTCTTGTAGCATCATATGAGAATCTTACTCAATTTTGTTTACCATATATGTAATGTTCAAATAAATCAAAATCTAGTGTGCAATCATACATACCTCCAGCCATACCTTTATCATGTAATGCTTGAAATCCCTTCTCTCCAATGTCACAACTTTTTATGCCACATCATTGTCTTTTCTCTATAGATGGTAAGAGTTTTATCTTCTTCATTTTCACCCTCAAGAACAACATAATTGTTACACCCATTACTAATAGTACTTCCCAATAGCTTGTACAAATTTGCATTCCAAAATCCCCTCATCAACACCATTGTTCCTTGAACCATGTTGCAAGTTTTCTTTTCAAACATTGTAAGTACACGTACATCACTCATCTTACTTACAAATATCAAGTTTCTAGCCAACTAAGAAAGGTGCAAAACCCAGGAAGTGCTCTAATCCTTCCATCCTTGAGAAACAATTCGACTTTTCCTTGTTCAATGATTTTGGATGTCGAGTCATCCCCTAAGAAAACGTCACTTACATTATACTTTTCATATTCACAAAACAACTCCCCGTGGGGTCATATGAAAAGAAACAACTGAATCAATCAACCATACATCATGATATGCATGTGTTTTTGAAAAATGAAAATACACATCCCCTTCTTCCTCTAAAGAGGTCTTCCCTTTTGTGAAAAGAACATTATCAAATCCCTTCCCTCGCACAACACTTTTAGATCTACAATCCTTCTTGGAATGTCCAATTTTACCACCTTTCCAACATTTCATTAAGTATTTTCTTAGAGATTTAGATCTCACTCAAGTACTTATTTTCATTTCTATCCAAATAACATCCCTTTACAAATAAACCATTTGTGCTCTAACTATCCATAGTTTTCCTCCGCATTTTTTACAATAATAAGGATGAGACCACATAATCATACTATAATATCGTTACATTACTTCCAATAGCTACAACCAAACTATCCCATGAATCTGGAAAAAAAAATGAAGTAAATTAATGCACTTATATTCATCAAAAAATTTAATATCGACAAACAAAAATTGACTTACCATATTATTGAAGGAATTCAGATGCTCTGTCATCGAGTCTCCACCATTCATTCTCAAGAGGTATAGTTTCTTCCAAAGGAAAAAATTGTTTACCATGGACTTAAATTGATAAAAAAAAATTCACTAAGACAATTTTGAGATGTAAAATGGGTCTCCTAATAAATATAATAAAAAATTATGAATTAGTCATTTTTGGGGGAAGGTATCACTACAATCTATGTAATTATGATTAAGTTAAGTTAAAGAAGTGTCTAAAAATAAAACAACACATAGTTCATAACATTGATTATATTTACAAAGTCAAACTAATATATAAATACATGAAAACCATGTATAAACCATTTATTCAAATATTAATTTAACTAATTTAAGGAGTGTGTGTTTTGCATATTCTGTATATTAGTTAAATTAATATAGAATATAATTTAACTAATACACAGAATACATTAAACTAATATACAGATATCCATATATTATTTTAACTAATATATGAAGTGGTTCTCCATATTTAATATAACATAAATTAATATATAAATATTCATATATTAATTTAATTAATAAATTTTATATATTAGTTTAAGTAATGTATGAAATATGTGGTTACACATACTTCATATATTACTTAAATTAATATATAAAATAAATTAATTAAACTAATATTTATGGATAATTAAACTATAAATTAATATATAAATATTCATATATTAATTTAATTAATAAATTTTATATATTAATTTAAGTAATGTATGAAATATGTGGTTACACATACTCCATATATTACTTAAACTAATATATAAGATAAATTAATAAAACTGATATTTATGAAGTACTAATATATTAGTTTAATTAATATAGAGAATGTGACTATACTAAGAACTCTATTTATTAGTTAAAATAATATATGTGAGTTATTACATTAATTTATGCTTATTATGTTGGTCAATAATATTTTTTTAAATTTAATTTACAATATAATATAAATTGTGAATAATGTTTTATGTATTTTTATTTTTTTTAATTTTAAATTTTGCATTGCTATTTTATTTTTTAAATATTCAAAAGTATTTTATGAATATATATTCATATTATATTCAAAAGTAATTTGAGTATTTTTTTTATGAGTATTTATTTGCAACATTATCAAGGTTAACTATGGATTACTATCCACTATTTAAAATGTGACAAATAAACGTATTTGATTCGAGCAATACCAACTCAATCATTAGGGATAATATCATTTTCTAAAATGTGAATTGTTCTTGTAAAGATGATTTTGATAATACATTTTTTGTTTTGATACTCATTTTTTATCTCAAAATTCTCTTAATGTTTATCCCATAATGCCTTGGTTGTAGTTTCTCCTGAGACATTCTGTAACATTGAATCTAAAAGACATAATCAGATTGTTCATTTTGTCTTCCTATCCAACTTCTTCCTATCTTCCATCGACATACCTATGGGTGCATTTCTAGGATCGACAACAACACATTCTGTTTTGTCTACCAAAAGATCCTCCATCTTCAGCTTCAAAGCTCAAGTTTTGTCCATTAAATTTTTCGATCTCATTTTAGAAATACTTTCCATCCTCTTTAACCATAAGAATCACCAACCCAAGATCATTGAACCCTAAGCAACAACATCCTCCTAAAGCCAATAATTGCTCTGATACCAAATATACATTTTAAACCTTTACAATACAATGTATATGATTCTATGGCATCAAAAACCCTAATCCATCAACCTAGATTATATTGCTTAACCAAAAATATAATACAATGGACCAAAAACTCTCGATAAAAAAATCACCCAAAAAACAACCCAATTTTTTTGGGGGAGGCTTTGACCCCCATGGCATAACATACAACCCATGGAGCTAGTCATGAAAAGAATATAACATATACCCAAAACAAACATAAGTTAATTAACATGAAAAATGATAGGCTTCATATAATTTCTTCAAACATTAGTAAAAGACACTCAACACTTGAGAAAGTGATGCAGGAGCATCGCCAACACATCAAGCGAGCCAGCGCGGAAGAAAAAAGACAGCTAGACAAGCGCCAACACAAATTTTGAAATTCCCTTAGATTGTTGCGCCATCTTAAATGAGTCATTAAGATGAAGCGCACTTGTATAATGTAAACCGACCTTGAGCCATTTTCTCTTGTCCTTAGTAGGTGGAAGGCATTTAAAGTAGTTAATGCAGGTAGATAGAATTTAATTCTAGATTAGACTGTTTGAGAGCGCAAGAGGAAAACGGGAAATAAACACTCTCATTGTGCATTGTAAGTAAGTTAGAAGCATTGGAGCAAGAGCAAGAAGAGAGCTGTGTAAGAACACCCATGTACATATATTTGGATTAATAGAAGAGGTTGATTCAAATGCATGGTTTGTGTTGTTCTCTGTGTATTGATGCTGAATGATATGCTCATGAATGTTTGCTTCCTGTTACACATTTCCTTTATATGATGTGTATATGATTTCATGTTTAAGTTTGAATTTTGAAGGGATAATGGAATGAGTTTCAATTGTTTCTCTATATGAGTAATAATTCCTGCAAGGAGTGCAATTGAAGTGTTCGCAAGGAGTGCGTCGACAAGAATTCAGGGTTGCGTCTCTGAAGCTCAGATAGTTTTACTTTTTTTCTCATTTCCTCAAAAGTGCAGTTGGGCACAGGAGTCGTGCAAGGAGTGCGCAGGTTGAGTGAAGCTTCAGGTTTGCGAACCTGAGTGAACTGTAGAGAGATTGTTGTTGCAGGTGTGCGCAGGGTCGAAAGGATTCAACACTTAGAAGTTGTTGAATGTCTGTCACAAGGAGTGCGTGCAAGGTTCTCTGAAAGATTTAGAGTTGGGAAGGCTCAGGAAGGATAGGGTCTTCGAAATTGTTGTAGGACAGCGCAGGGAAGTTGTGACTAGACGTGTGTAAGAAGCGGCGTAAGTTGCGCGCAAGTGGACGAGTTTCGTGGAGGAGCACTTGAGTCATTTCGCAGATTTCATTAGGAAGGAACTGACGGTCGAGATTCTCCGAGGAGAATTCGCAAAATCCCGTGAGCCGTTAGATCTCATGGAGAAGCAGGGGAGATACGCGAGTATTCCCAACGAGTTCAAAGCTCAGGAGGGACAAGACCATAGATTCAAGTCACGAGGAACGTTGGATTTATGTGTGGATTCGTTCATCGGGGTTTCGTGGGTTGAAGTCCCGTGGATATAGCAACAAGAATCGCGAAATCGCGAAACGCGATATCCCGACGGCTAAGGAACGACGTGGGGCCACAGGGGTCAATAAGGAGGACAAGTGGCATACCTTATCGGGGTATTGTGGCGAGAAGTCCCGACACTACTACATCAAGATTCGTGATTTTGCGAACTCCGAAATGCCGATGGAGTGAAGGATTGTCAAATAGTCAGAACTTGTGCGTGTGTCGGAGTTTCGACGTATCGGGTATCAGGAGTCGGGGATACGAGTGGTTCGATATCGCGAGTGCCGAAATCGCGATAGAGAAAACCCTGATAGAAAAAGGTCAGTGTTGACTGGTTCTCAGGTTTTGAGGATTCGAGAGACCTACGCTCGACCATTGGATTCACGAAGTCGCGAGTTCCGATCTCTCAAGTAAAAAGAGGAGATCCCGTAGAGATTGTTGTGGGTGTAGAATTCCCGATAGGGAATTAGAAGAGCCTTAGAGTTCTTCGGTCCGTGAGAAAGGAAAGATCCTGTGAGCGCGCAGACCTTCCGACCTGCGGGTGTGGGGAGGGTGTGTGTGCGTCAAGTGGTATCAGAGCACAGAAAGGTTATTTGCTTTCTGCAGCAGAGAAGAGAATTCACCATGCCGCCCAGGAGAAGGGACGCGCAATCACCTGATCCAGAGGATAGGGAAATGTCAAGAAGAAGAGGTCGGCAGATGACTAAACCATCGATGGAGAGAGAGATGCGTGATCTACGAGCTAGACTCAAAGACATGGAGACAACGCAAAGACGCACAGCCAGTGCAGGGGATCTCAGTGATTCCGAAAGCGAAGCTGAGGTTGAATGTGAAGAAGAAGTTGCAGCTGAAGATGCAGCGAATGAACGTTTGATCAAATCTATTGTCAGAATGGGTGCAAAGGCGAAAATGGACATTCCAGTTTATGAGGGAAACTTGGATGCAGAGGAGCTTCTAGACTGGATTAGAGCTCTAGACACATACTTTGACTACGAAGATGTCAAGGAAGACAAGAAAGTCAAGAATGCTGTCACAAGATTGAAGGGACATGCAGCATTATGGTGGGATGAACTACAAGATGACAGACGCTGCAAGGGCAAGCAGAAGATCAAAAGTTGAGATCGAATGATCGCGAAGATGAAGGTGAAATTCATCCCCAGAGATTATCAAATTACTCTGTTCAGGAGGATGCAGAACCTGAAACAAAAGTTGATGACAGTGAAAGAATACACTGAGGAATTCTACAAACTGAACATCAGGGCAGGTCATCAGGAGAGCAATGATGAGAAGGTTGTCAGATATATGAATGGCCTGAGATATGATATCCAGGATGAGATGAGCATGGTAACCATCCGAACGATGGAAGATGTTTATCAGATGGCTCTAAAAGCTGAAGAGAAGTTGAGCCGGAAGCAGAGTCAGAGGGGCCGAGGCAGAAGTCAGCCCAGAGGCAAATCAGTTGCCCAGGATAAGTATCAGAAGCCCAAAGAGGACTGGAAGAAGCCTCAGACTCGAACAGAAAAAGGTGGAACCTCACAGAGAGGGCAGCATACTGAACAGAGGGGAGATTATGCTGACAACAACACTTTTCCTCGTACTAGAGGTAGAGGAAGAGGAAGAGGTGGAGTAATCACATGCTTCACATGTGGAAAGAATGGGCACAAGTCTTATGAGTGTCCAGATAAGAAGAAAGAAGGGGGAGAAGCTCACATCGCTGAAGCACAGAGGCGAGATGTTGAGGCAGAAGACGTTGAAGGTGGAAGATCGTTGATGATGCGAAAAGTCATTTTGACACCCAAGAAGGAGGTGGAGAGTTCAGTCCAAAGGACCAGACTTTTCAGGACTGCTTGCAAGACCAAGGACAGGGTATGCAAGTTCATTGTAGACAGTGGTAGCACGAATAATCTCGTTTCTACGGAGATGGTAGAGAAGTTGGAGCTGGAGACGACTGATCATCCAAACCCATACAGAGTTTCGTGGCTACAAAAAGGACACCAGGTAACAGTCACTAAACAATGTTTAGTTGAGTTTAAGATAGGAGGATATAATGATAAGATATTATGCGATGTCATTCCTATGGATGTTTGTCATCTATTGCTGGGTAGACCATGGCAATATGACCGAAATGTGATTCATGATGGGAGAATGAACACATACACCCTAGATAAGAATAGGAGGACACACATGTTGCTTCCAATCAAAGATAAGGAGGTGAAAGCAGAAGTAAGCAACACTGTACTTCTCATGAGTGGGAAGGAACTTCTTACAAAGGTTAAGAAGAAGGAGAATCCACAGTTCATTGTGGTCAGAAAGCCGAAGATTGTTCTGACTAGCACAAGAGTGGATGATTTACCAGAAGAAGTTCAAGAACTGCTGGAAGAGTTCGCTAACATCATAGTGGACGAACTACCTCGTTCATTGCCACCGATCAGGAGTGTGAGCCATCATATTGATCTCATACCAGGAGTCAGTTTGCCAAACAAAGCCGCGTATAGATTGACGCCGCAAGAGAATGAAGAAGTTAAAAGGAAAGTCCAGGATTTATTGGACAAAGGTTTGGTCAGGGAGAGCTTGAGTCCATGTGTTGTTCCAACAGTACTCAGTCCGAAGAAATACGGAGGCTGGAGGATGTGTACTGACTCAAGGGCGATCAACAAGATAACCATCAGGTACAGATTTCCATTGTCGAGGATGGATGATCTGATGGATTGCTTAAGTGGAGAAAAGTATTTTTCAAAAATTGATTTGAAAAGCGGTTATCACCAGATCCGCATGAGAGAGGGTGATGAATGGAAGACATCATTCAAAACCAACGAGGGGTTGTATGAATGGCTTGTTATGCCATTTGGCTTAACAAATGCGTCGAGTACCTTCATGAGATTGATGAACGAAGTCCTGAGGGAGTTCATCGAAAAATTTGTCATAGTGTATTTGGATGACATATTGGTGTACAGTAAAACAGTGGCAGAGCATCTGAAGCATTTGGCTACAGTGACGCAGAAATTACAGCAGGAGAAGTTGTTGATAAACATGAAGAAATCCTCATTCATGAAGACAGAACTCATTTACTAGGGGTTTGTTATTTCTGCAAATGAGTTGAGGATGGATCCAGATAAGGTGGAGGTAATCAAGAATTGGCCATCACCGAAGAATATTTTTGAGGTGAGAAGTTTTCACAAATTGGCTAGTTTCTACCGAAAGTTCATTAGGAATTTCAGTGGAATTAGCGCAGCGATGATGGCCATAGTGAAGAAAAGACACAAGTCTTTTCACTAGACAGAAGAAGCTGAAAAGAGTTTTAATCTGTTGAAGAGGAAGATTACGGAACAACCAGCTTTGGTGTTGCCGAATTTCCGAAAGACATTTCAAGTGAAATGCGATGCAAGCAGATTTGCAATCGGGACAGTCTTAAGTCAGGAAGACAGGCCGATAGCATATTTCAGCGAGAAGTTGAATGAAGTGAAAGTAAAATACTCCACTTATGATAAGGAGTTTTATGCTATCATCCAGGCATTAAAGAAATGGAGGCATTACTTGATCCCGAAAGAGTTTGTCTTGTACAATGATAATCATGCACTGCAGTTTGTGACTCAACAGGAGAAGTTGAATCAAAAACATGTCAAATGGGTTGAGTATATGCAGAATTTCACTTTTGTGATCAAACATATTTCTAGTACTGCTAACAAAGTTGTTGATGCTTTGAGCAGAAAGTGTTTGCTGTTGCAGGAGTTCCGAATCAAAACGTTGGGTTTTGATAATCTCATAAATATGTACGTTGATGATCCAGATTTTAAGGAGGCGTATGAAGCAGCTGAGAATCCAGTTCTCAGAGACAGAAGCCAGTGGATAGAGTACATGATCCAGGAAGGATTACTGTTCAGGGGCAATCAACTGTGTATTCCGAAATGCTCCATGAGGGAGAATCTGTTGAAGGAGAAACATAGTGGAGGATTGGCATGGCACTTTGGTCATGACAAGACGTTCGCAAAGTTGAATGAGTCATATTTTTGGCTGGGAATGCGAGTAGATGTCAAGAGATTCGTAGACAGATGCAGAATTTGCCAGCATTCGAAGGAAAGGAGACAGAATGCGGGGTTTTATCAACCGTTTCCCATACCAGAAAGGTCGTGGGATGCAATTAGCATGGATTTTGTATTAGGGTTGCTAAGAACACAAAGAGGTGTTGATTCAATCTTTGTGGTGGTGGATAGATTTTCCAAAATGGCACACTTCATTCCATGTCAAAAGACCAGTGATGCAACTCACATTGCGAACCTGTTTTTCAAAGAGGTCATTCGACTTCATGGGTTGTCGAAGAGTATAGTTTCGAATCGAGACACCAAATTCATAGGGCATTTTTGGAGGACCTTATGGAAAAAGTTGGGAACTAACTTGGCATTTAGTTCGGCTTATCATCCTCAGACAGATGGACAGACGGAAATAGTCAACAGAAGTCTGGGAGACTTGCTGAGAAGCTTGGTGACAGAGCACCACAGCCAGTGGGACAACATATTACCACAGGCAGAGTTCGCTTATAACGACTCGGTTAATAGGAGCACAGGGAAGAGTCCATTTCAGGTTGTCTATGGCATTCAGCCGAGAGGAATTTCTGAACTGAGGGATTCAGAACAGACTGCGACTAGGAGTGCTAGTGCAGAAGAATTCGCAGAGGCGATGAAAGAACTTCACAGTCAGGTGAAGGAGAGATTGCAGAGTTCAAGTCAAGAGTATAAGCGCAGAGTCGATCAGCATAAGAGACAACTTCAATTTGAGGTTGGTGACTTGGTTCTGGCACATTTGAGGAAAGAAAGGTTCCCGAGACGAACATATAATAAGCTGAAGATGAAGAAAATCGAGACATGTAGGGTCTTAAAGAAATTTGGGGCGAATGCTTATGAGATTGAATTACCCGATGGGATCGAAATTTCTCGGATATTCAACATCTCAGATTTGTACCCATATAGAGCTGAGGGAATAGAGACTGGAGATGAGCAGCCATCAATCCAGTGGCGAAAGAAGATGCCAGTTGTAGATAAGCCATAGATGGAGTGCATACTGGACAAGAGAGTGAGCAAGAAGACCAGACGAAAACAATACTTTGAGTATCTGGTCAAATGGAAGAATCATCCAGTTGAAGATGTCAGCTGGGAAAACAAAGCAAAAATCTAGAAGCATGGACAGACCGTGCACGAGCTCATGGATAGGATCCCATGAAAGTTTTCAAGCGTGGGAGTATGATGCAGGAGCATCGCCAACACATCAAGCGAGCCAGCGCGGAATGCAAAAGACAGCTGGACAAGCGCCAGTACAAATTTTGAAATTCCCTTAGATTGTTGCGCCATCTTAAATGAGTCATTAAGATGAAGCGCACTTGTATAATGTAAATGGACCTTGAGCCATTTGCTCTCGTCCTTAGTAGGTGGAAGGCATTTAAAGTAGTTAATGCAGGTAGATAGAATTTAATTCTAGATTAGACTGTTTGAGAGTGCAAGAGGGAAACGGGGGATAGACACCCTCATTGTGCATTGTAAGTAAGTTAGAAGCATTGGAGCAAGAGCAAGCAGAGAGTTGTTTAAGAACACCCATCTACAGATATTTGGATTAATATAAGAGGTTGATTCAAATTCATGGTTTGTGTTGTTCTCTGTGTATTGATACTGAATGATATGCTCATGAATGTTTGCTTCCTGTTACACATTTGCTTTATATGCTGTGTATATGATTTCATGTTTAAGTTTGAAGTCTGAAGGGATAATGGA
>WSFP011407092.1:0-25302 GCA_009831015.1 Picea engelmannii
AATACACAGTTAAAAAATGAAGGCATTCAAGTAAAACTTTTGTGGTTGTTCAGGTGTAAAAAGACGTAGGTGCTCAAGGAAAATTCTCACTGTATTTCAAGGCATAACCTTACTTTCATTCAAGGGAAAAATGAAGTTCAAATATAAGGTAAAGGCTGTCAGTCAAGTGGAAAAAACGTAGTCCATATATTAATTATAAAATGTCATTCGAGTGGACAAAAACGCTGAGGTTTCTCCAATCAAGAGCTGGGAACTGTCATTAGAATCGCAGAGAGTAAAATACCATCCAAGATGTAGAGGTGATATAAAAATGCAGAGGGTATCGAGCTGATCGCAGAGAGAAAAAATAAACAATACGTAGAGGTAATCAATCTCAAGAAGGCACAAGACAAACAATCAACCAGGAACACTCAACGAGGTAGAGAGATGGGCAAAAACATCCTTCTCTCATCATCCACACACATAAAAGCAGGGAATTAGAATTTATAGGTCGCTATGCACTGAAGTGATGACCATCAATTCGGCTCCTGGCCAACTACTCAGGTGTGGACTGATGATCTATGGATGAAGACGAAAGATAAAGCACCATCTCTTCATAATAACCAATAAAACAACCAGAATAGTCATAACAATCATGCATTGGATCCCATGAAATCAATTCAATGCAATGAGCGTAAAGCTATGATGACTTTAAGTTCTCAATTAAAAATGCTGAGCAAACCACATTTTTTTTTTCACAATAAAAGTACAGTAATGGAAACACAAGAAAAATAATAATCTATCATTCAAATAAATGCATGTGTACCATAGCCCAAGGTGTTGTCCGACCTGCGCTTCGTCCAGTTCCCACTTGTCGACCGATGTGACTTCACCAGTACCTCCCAACCAATGCTAGGGGTACTCTTATTCCCCTCGAGCCCCTCGAGCCACAAAGGGGCCATGCACACTAAACCCAAGAACAACTAGCAACCAACTTGCCTCGCAAGGTTGAGCTACCACTCGTTACCCGAGCTGGGTATCCCAACTCCCATAAGATAAGTCAGTCAAGACAAAAATTATGCAGCGTAACGTTACACATAACAGATACGATCCATACTCCTCCTACACCATCATTTTTATAAAGTTTTTAAGTGATTTATTTCTCAAATTCCCATTTAATTTATTTTTCATTTATTTAATTCAGAAAAACCTCCCCTGTACACATGTCACCCATCCCGCTAGTTGCACCAGAAATTAATTTCATTAATTATTTAATTACTACTATTTCCCTCACCCACCTAAAAGCATTCCTAAAATAGCTCCTTGGTGTCCCCATATTCCCTTACACTTTTTAAATGAATTACGCCCTTCATAAATTCCTAGTTGAGTTCATATCTATAAAGTTCTTAAAGACAAGACTCCTTACTAAGTTAGTCATTCTGCTTTTTCCTTATATTTCCTTTTTTCTTTATGTTTCCCCTTTTTCCGTTAGTTTCCTATTTCTTTTAAGTTTCCCTCTTTTCCTTTTTTATCTAAAACTCAAATTAGCAAGTGTAGAAGAATTACCTTTTACCCCTTTTTATTTTTAAATAATAAATTTTAAATAGCATATGTAGAAAAACAAACAATTCCCTTTTAAAATTTTAATCCCTCAATATAAATTGATTTTAATAAATTAATTGAATTTCTTACCCCCTTATCATCACATGTTTAATTATGATTATATTATTTTTTTACCACAAGTATCACTTAGACCTAGATTTTAATTTCGTAGGCTGGGCAACATTTTTATTAGGGAAAATGTTTTTTTTTTTTTAACTTACCTATCACGTCAGTCATTTTAAGGCCGACTAGGATTATTCACTTACCTGTTGAAATCACAACATGCCCTCCAGGACACACTAGGTTCTCCAAGGGTGCCACTCACCTCTTTCCATTTTCCTTGCGTGACGTGCCCTTTAGGACGCACTACGTGCTCCAAGGGTGTCACTCGCCTCTTGATTGACTTGGTAGACATAAAAAACCCCTAGAGTCAATACTCTGTCAAGTGATCTTTTGGGAGAATAAGGGCCTCTAAGGAATAAGGCCCATGCCTTATTGTGCACCCCTTAGAATCATTGTGAGAGACTGTCGCAGTCTACCCTGATGACATCATAGGTCTTCTCGAACTAGGTAATTGTTAACATATAGTTCGAGCCACAACGAGAGTGCTAGTAGGTTGTGGCAGGGTTGCTGCCCACACCTCTCCCTCAACGTCTCTGGTTGTCATGCGTGACCCCTCTACTCCACATGTGATTATGGTAAGTAAGCTATCGTTAGTCTGCATCATCAATGAATCATGTCAGAAAATAAAAATAAATCATCATAACATCTAATCAGATGTGCATATGTCATATCATCAACGATCAAACCCCAATAGTCCATTCCTTGACTCGATCCAAAGTCCAAGGGGTTTCATCGATGCTTATGCATCCTCGTGGTCCAAGTCTTGCACTACACAAGAGAACCTAGTCAATAGAACCCGTCTATGTAAATACACAAAATAACATATCATCATATTCCTAATTCTTCATAATCATAATAAAACGACCAATAGTATAATAATCTGGATCACTTGCAAGAAAGTGTCCTCAAAGAATAAGTTCTCTCAGTGCGTGCAAGAGAGGGATGTTAAAACAAGTTAATAATGACATTTATTTTTGCACTTCACCACATGGGAAACATGTAATTGAATAATAGCCAATAACATTTTCCTTGTAGAAGAGTCATATTGCTTCCATGAGTCCTTTATAGAGACATCATTTTTAAACAAATAATATGTGCTTGCAACAGAACATTCAATGTTGTATATGTTGGTCTCAATATCTATAATCCTAATATGCACTTGTAGTAGAGCATTTATTGTTGTATATGTTGGGATATATACCATCCCAATATCTATAAATCAGAAAATATATATCCAGGTATATACAATATCTATAAATGTGTAAATAAAAAACCATGATAAAAATTCCAATGAATTGCTCATTCTTGTGTTGACTTGTGATTGTTTAGCAATCTATTATTTACAGATTGTTGCAGTGATTTAATACATAAATTCATTACTAAAGGAAGCCACTAGAATCAAAAGTGGTTTGGCCACACAAATATATATATATTTTTTTGGCATATGGCATGGTCTCCATAAATAGAAGATGGATTCATTGGATTTTTGTTACATTGTTCCTATTATCACCATGTCTTCGTTTTTCATCCTCTGAACATATATTTTTTTGGATATTTTCAAAATTTGTTTGAAGAGAGATTGATTGTGTCATAAAAGAAGATTATAATGTATGTGCATATTGACAAATCCAAGATGTCAAGTATATAGTAATCTCATGAATGGTCAAAACGTTGGTAGTATTATCATTGTTATTAAAGTGAAGTTAAAAGAGTTATGCAAGCAAGTTTTTTATCCAATCCTTGTTGAGAGAGTATCAATGTAAGAAGTTACATTGTAATTTTTATTATTTTTAAGTCATAAAGTTAATAAGTGTGAGTGGAAAGGCATTGAGTATGGGTTTGTAAAAGTCTCAGTGACAATTAGTAATGATATTTTGGTTTTAAGTTAAAAGTGAGTGTAAGTAAAAGTTAATTCAAGCATTTTTTTTTATGTAAAGAGTCCAGATAAAGTTATGGTGAGAGTATGTACCAAAGTAAAGTTGTTTGTTAAGATAGTTAAATATTGAGTTAAGTTGCATAATATATCATCATGGTGAATGAAAATCTTTGAAGAAGTAATGTAAAAATTGTTGGTTTGAGAAGTTGGAGGTGCATGATTGACATTACTCAACACCTTTATTATTGTTGTATTTGAAAGATGGGTGCATGATCAGTTGTACATGACACCTTCTATTTATTGTGCTTATTCTTTGAAAAGCGAGCATGAATCATTAGCTTTTAAAATGGGAAAAGAAGGAAAAATACTTCAAAATGCTAATCAAGAAATTGAACTACTACAAAAATATCTCAATGATGCTTCGCAAGAAATAGACAGGTTGCAAGAAATTGACAAACTTGCAGAATTCAGATCACACTATAATGAACTTTATCATGAATTTGTTAATTTTTTCTACACAATGCATTGGCAAATTAGAAGAAAGGTTGAAATCACTAGATCAATTTGTGGATGATATTTTCAAAATTAAAGATCAAAAGGATAAATTGATAGAATCATTACAACAAGATTTATTGGAAAAGGAATATGTGTTTTTAACACTCAAAAGTGAAGTAAAATAGTTAAAACAAGACAAAGTAAAGTGTGATGCAAACTATGATACAAGTGGCCTGATTCAAAAGATTGATAGTTCTTGTGATACTTTTTATTTGGTTGATGATAATAATGTTGATGTACATATGTCTCTCTCTTGTTCTAAGGCTCCAAATGATGATCCTGATGATATTTCTAAAGGGAAATCTCTTAGTGAAGATGTTGAAATAGGTTTCTTTGAAAAGTGCACAAAGGGAATAGGTTCAAAACTTATGAATACAATGGGTTTTGAAGGTAAAGGTTTAGGAAAGGATGGACAAGGTATCCAAAACCCCATATAAATATGTGTAAGAACAAGAAATAAAGGCCTTCATTATGAAGTGTAAACACACATTACAACTATTGAATTCATGAAAGCATATACATTGACAACATGTGAATCATCTACAAGTAGAATCAATAACACCAAACCATGAGAAAAAAACACAACACAAAACCAAGTGAAGAAGCATGAAAAATATTGTAGTTATTGTGGGAGAATAGGGCATGCAAAGGAAACATGTTGGAACTTACATCCCTGTAGTATTTTTGGTCTTACAAATCATGATCATCACAATTGTTGGAATAAAGAAATATCAATGCCTCACATACAAGTTCAATGTGGTTGGATAGATGTAACTGAATGGAAAAATGTTGTTTTTATGTTGAAATGATTTTACATTTCCACGTCTTCCAATGTACAACAATATCTCCCATACAAAGTTAGTGAGTTAGTTTGTCCTCCAAATATCAATTGTCATTAAAGTAAATTTAAACATATTTAGGAAGAGTTGTTAGTTTATTGAGTCATTTATTTGAGTCAAATGAATCATGAATATATTTGTATTGTTTCATGGTAAACCAAAAACCACTTTGTAATGATAGATGCAGGTTTGTGGTAATTCGAAATGACTTAATGTAATGAATGGTTCATAGTAAGACAAAACCACTTTTAATTTGTAACGGTTATGGGTGAGTTGAGAAAATCCTTAGTATGATGTAATGGTTGAAGGTGTTAGCAATAATTTTGGTATCGGGGCACGAAGGTATACAGGTCTGCAGGATTTCTCGGGAAGCGCCCAAGCATATCACGGAGGAACCCCTTTTCAGTTACAATTCGAGCGAATGGGCGAAGTTTTGTTGATGGCCACCGAGATCCACCTATAAAGATGATCAATGGTCGTCGGGATTTCGGGGCTGCCAGGTTGCCCCGGGGTTAATGCGAGAGATAAATCCAATAATTCAAGACAAATCTGGGTCATCCGATCCAATTGAGACAGGTGGCTTCCAGTCAGTGTATCATGGATCAGAGTTTTGGGAAACAAGGAGCCTCCCATTCGTTGCAGTTGAGATCGCCGATCGATGAAATGTTGAAAGTGCCTTTGAAGCCGAGCCCATGGTCCTAGCACTAAGTCACTTCAAGCGAGCCTGTAAACGAGGGTGGATCCCTTTTAAATATCGAATACCCCCTTGTCCATTCATCCTAAGGACGCGTGGCACGAGATCTAGTCACATCGGCGTTTCGACATTCGGGAGTTCGAGGGGCAAGAGTTTCATGTTGTTCTACATTTCGAAACCTCGAACCCCGATAGCACCGAAAGTAGGGCCCATGGTATCAAGAAGCATTTTCAGCCGTCCATCCAAAGGGGACACCTGGCGGAAAACTGAGCCATCTCGGTGTTTAGCCTATCACGACTCCAAGGCACAAAGAGCAGCTCCATTATATTCCGATGCGTGAGGTGTCGAGAGAGTCTTGGACTCGGGCCCACAATATTGCCGAGTGAGTTTCAGGACCGTCAGATCTCAGAAAGACGCGTGGCACCAGACTGAGCCGTCTCGGCGTTTCGCTCATTGTGATTTCTAAATGCAGGGATTATCTCCTTCCCATTTGCGAATGCCGAAAGCATCGTGGTCACAGCCCGTGGTCACTTGGAGAAAGAAAGGAGTTGTGTACAGAGGGCCAAAGGCGTCGAGTTTAGTTACAGAGGGGATCCTCGCAATGTCCAGGCGCCATCGAGTCTGACCTCAATACTGTTTCTTTCTTGGAGTAATTGATGGCAAGAGCGGGTGGTTGAAACCTCTTTTCATTCATTAAGTATAGAGAATGGAGGGTCTGGAAAGTGGTCTGCTCAAAGAGGTCCTGTGTATTGATTTTTTCAAAGAATCCATGCCGAAGTCCTCGACTCGACAAAGAAGTCTATGCACGCTAGCCCAACACTTAATGGCTCAGCTACCCTCCTTACAGGGGCCATGCGTAGTTAAGGTGGTGCTTAAAGAAAGATATCAGTACGAGTTTGACTGAAGGGACACCAAGCCTTGGGTGACTGTACACACCTCTGTGAGGTGAATTTTCTTGGGTATATAGACTAAGTCTTTGTATTTTGAGAGGGGGGATGGTTGAGAAAATCTCCCGATTGTAAAGTTTTGATGAAGCGCTGGTCACTCTGGTTAATGTAGAAGGCATTTGAGACTTCTTACTTTATGGATGTCAGCTTCTTTTTCATCTCTGTTTACTGTGTTAGAACGTCTCGAAATTGGAGGATCCAGTCGAGTTGTAGCTATTATAGGATGATGTAGGTTGGATCACTGTAGCAGTTACATTGTTTCTAATCGGTTCCTGTTATTTTTGTAGCGCTGAACGACTTAGAATTGGAGGATCTAGTTGAGTCACTCTTCAGCTCCTTGAAGCTCCGGACCAAGAGGATATTGGCTTCTGAGTTTTTCATCCTCAAGCTTCCGAAGGCTTGTCGCCTGAGGCATTCTTGCTCACCCTTCTCACAAGTCTTCCCTCTGTCACCCTTTAATCCATTCACTGACGAAAGTTGGATCAAGACCTCCCTTGCTGCATGCATACCAGGCCCAGTCTCCTGAGTCAAAGTTTTATCTTCTTGAGTCTTTACCCATTTGATCACCCCCATTTATTAAATTGTGACATAAAATTGATGGGCGTTGGGCTCTTCTCCTACAAGCAATCTTGGGGTGACTTCTGACACTAACATTTCTGGCATTGTTGCCGGGGACGAAGTTGAAAATTTTCCCTGGGATTGAACGACATTGAGCCTCTGATCCTGAAGGTGCATCGGGTATCAAAGCCTTTGAATATTGCTACTGTGCACCTGGCGAATCCATTGTGGCGAACCTGCTGTGTTAATTGTGGATTTCAGAGGCAGACATACACGGTCTCATCCACAACTGCCTCTAGCTACGCCTAAAGTAGATCCAGAGGCAGTGCAGAGAAAGGGAAAGGCCTATGAAGAAGACGTGTCCACCACTGAACCAGGTAATTCACCATATCCTTCTGTGGGAACTCCTTTTTATCCTCCTCAGTTTCTCGACAGACCTGTTTCTGAAGTTTCCCGTTTCCTAAATTTCGGGAGTGTTCCTGTTGAGTTTTCCTCTCCTGGTTTGAGACCGGAGGGATGAGACCTTGTCACTCCCCTCTCCCATGAAACTGTACCTTGGCGTAGACCCGAGACCATAGAATATTTTCCCACTCCTATCTTTACTACTTCTGTGCAAAGAGAAGCACCTGCTGACTTGAGCTCGTTAGCCTTCTCCTTAAATCCCCTGTTGTTCCCCACTCCGCTTCGGGACTCATTCCCAATAGCCCCTTCACGAACTCCTTCTCCTCCCAGTTCTCCTCCACCTAATATTCCTATGGCTGGTGCTAATCCCCCTCTGAATAGAATGGATGCCATAGTCGCTGCCATATATGCTCCCTTAGTTCTACCCTATCCTATGAATCCTCTCCCTGCTGGAGATTACTTGAAATACATGCCCAAGTTCACTGAGGAAGGGTACGTAACTATGGAGGAGAACTTGGATACTTTCTACATTTACATAGACAACCTCAACATTGAAAATGAATATGTATGGATGAGAGTCTTCGTCCAGAGCCTAGATGGCGAGGTGAGGAAATGGTTTAGAGGATTGGCTCTAGGATCTATTACTGGGATTCAAGCTCTAGATAGTGCTTTTCTGAGGCAGTGGGGAGATAGGAAATATTTCATGTATTACATGATGGAGTTCGGGTCTCTGAAGAATATGGAAGGAGAGTCCGTCTCCGACTTCTCCAAAATATTCAATAAGATATATAATAAGATTCCTGCTGAAATAAAGCCCTCAGAAGCCTCAGCTAAAATTTCTTATGCTAGTGCGTTTGGTCCCGATTTCTGTCTCTTATTAAGAGAAAGAAGAGCCACCTCCTTAGCTCAAATGAAATATGTAGCCATAGAGGTGGAATATAATGTATTAGCAGCTGACAGATTGAGGAACAAGGTTGATGCAGACAGGAGAAAGGGAAGATCTGAAGCCTCAACTTCTGGCCCGTCGGTGCCCCACCCTCAAGTGGACGAATTGACCAAGCTGGTGAAGTCTCTGTCTGCAGAGATGGAGAAAATGACAGTGGAGGGAAGACAAGCATACAGGGGCTCTCAAATCTCTGAAAACAAAGGAGGTTTCAGGAGGCCAAACAATATAACTCCCCCGACTATGCAAAGAGAAAGGGGAAGAGACAGAGACGACCAAAAAATTCGGGCCCCTTTTCAAAACAATTTCGTGGTCGAGGAGGAACAAGAAGGAGCAGAGGAACTTGATCCTGAAATCCATTGCTTCAGATACATGCCTCCTTTTCCTCATCTCACTCAATCAACATATGAGGAGTCTCTCATGGACAGTCAGCTAAATGAATTGAGCAAGGGAGACAAGGCTAGTGGCAGTCAAGGCAGATATGATCTAAGGTCTAAAAAAAGGACAACAACACCTGATGTTCCTGAGCGGTCCGCTATATTAGAGAAGCCTGCTAATGAGGTAGCTGACAGTCACATAGGTAAGAAGACTCAATTCCCCTCTCCCATAGTTCAGAGTCATGTTCCCGAAATAAGAGAAATCCCAAAGCTCTCGTCTTCTTTTAATTCTGAGCATGAAATTCAAAAAATCAGAATCCCTGTGCCCCTGACAGATTTGATTAAACATGAAGAGTTCAAGAAACGCTTCTCTGATATTTTACAGTCTGAGGTCTCAAGCCTTCCCATAGACTCCATCAATTTTCAAGATGAAAAGCCTGCAATTATTCTAGGTCCTATGGTAGAAGACAGGAATGACTCATCCCCTCCCTTCTACACTTCCTTGAACATACATGACAAGGTATTGCACAACTATTTGATGGATTCGGGGGCTTCTCACAACCTCATGCCCAAAACCATCATGGAAGAGTTAGGACTAGAAGTCACCCGAGCCTATCATTACCTCTATTCCTTTGACTCCATAAGGGTTCAGTTTCTAGGAGTTATCAAAGACCTGGTCGTGACCTTGTTTCAACTGCCCATGAAAAGTGTGGTCATGGATATTGTAGTGGATGATGTCCCCCCCAAGTTCGGTATGTTGTTATCAAGATCTTGGATAAAACGACTGGGGGGAACCTTGCAGATGGACCTCACATATGCTACTATCCCATTGTTTGGAGGAGAGCAAAGAAGGCTATACAGAGAAGCCCAACTGGCCTATATAATCAGCGATGAAGCCAACCCTACCAATCATCCCATCTTTGCCTTGGACACTGATTTAGGCTCCAGTTTACTACAACTCACCCATGCCCCCGAGCCTCCTCTCAAACTCATAAATCAGCCCACCATTTCCCCTAAATTTCCTCCCTCCATCACCCCCGTCTGGAAAATGTTCTTTGATGGGGCCTCTTCCAGGGAAGGTGCTGGAGTTGGGCTGGTTTTTGTGTCACCCGCTCAGGAAACCATATCTCTATCATACAAATTGGAATTTGAAGCTACCAACAATGTGGCAGAGTATGAAGCTCTTGTCCTGGGGTTGAAAGCCGCAAGGAAAATGGGAATTCAGGAGGTAGCAGTGTTCAGTGATGCAGAGTTGGTGGTCCAACAGGTCAGAAACACTTATCAGGCTAAGAATCCTCGACTCGGAAGCTACATAAATGAGGTGTGGGACCTAGTTGACAGTTTCTTCTCAACATTTAACATTTCTTTCATCCCAAGAGAGGAGAACACGATGGAATATTCCTTGGCTACATCAGCAAGTAATTTCAAAGTACCCTTGCAGCCTAAATTCAGATATGATGTGGAAGTAAAATACATGCCCTCCATACCTGACAACATCAAGCATTGGAAGGTATTCGAGGATGATCTCGAGATAAAGAAATTCTTGGAGACTATCGAAGAATTTTCAGAGATGCATATCGACCAAGACTCTGTCTCTGAAGAAGAGCTTGATGGGGGTAATTTTCTGAATAAGATTGCAGAGCATAACATTGTGTAGCTTCCCAACAATCATATTCCAAGAGGACTGGTTCCTCTGGAAAGGATTTTTGATAGAAACAATGTGTCATTAAAAGGGGAGACCACGAAGGACGACACTGATACTATTCAGTGCAACATTGGGACCGAGAGTGAGCCCAAGTTTGTCAAATTGTCAAGAAGCCTGACGGAGGAGCAGAAGTCCGAATACACTGGACTTTTGAGGGAATTCGCTGACGTGTTTGCCTGGACCTACAAAGACCTAAAAACATATGACATTTCTGTCATCGAGCATAAAATCCCATTAAAAGAGGAGGCAAAGTCATTTAGGTAGAATCTGAGATAGATCAATCCTATGTTGTTGCCTATCATGGAGAGAGAAGTGAAGAAGTTGCTTCAAGCTCATATCATTGTACCGTTGAGGTATTCAGAGTGGGTGGCCAACTTGGTGCTAGTAAGGAAAAAGAATGGAGAGATCTGACTCTGTGTAGACTTCAGAAACCTAAACAGGAGCTCACGAAAGGACAATTATCCCCTGGCCAACATGGAACACATATTGCAGAGGGTAACTGGTGCATCTAGGATTTCCATGATCGACGGTTTTTCTAGCTATAATCAGATATCGGTCATGCCCGAAGATAGAGAAAAAATGACCTTCACCACTCCTTGGGGCACATTCATGTATGCCAAAATGCCATTCGGACTGATGAATGCAGGAGCGACATTTCAGCGAGCCATGGACATAGCCTTCATCGAGGAGAAAGATAGGTTTGTGGTGATCTATGTGGATGACATAACAATTTTCTCCAGGTCTGATAAAGAACACTGTCATCATCTCAGGAAGGTTTTCCTGAAATGCAGGAGTTTTGGCATTTCATTAAACCCCAAGAAATCTCTGTTCACCATGCAGGAGGGAAAATTACTAGGCCACATAGTATCAGCGGAAGGAGTCAAGATTGAACCTAGCAGAGTTGAAGCAATACATGCCTTATCAATCCCGAGGTCCAAGAAGGAGGTCCAATCTTTCCTCGGTAAAATTAATTTTTTGAGGAGGTTCGTGCCTAACTTTGCTGAGGAGGTAAAGATTATAACAACCATGTTGAAGAAAGGAAATGAAGTAAGGTGGACCTCTCAATCATGACATTCCTTTGAGAAAATCAAGAAGGCCCTGACTGAAGCTCCTATGCTTATCAGTCCCGACTACTTGAAGGATTTCCTTATTTTCTCCTTTGCCTCACCTGACACAGTGGCTGTTGTTCTATTACAGACAAACGACATTGGGCTAGAGAAACCCATTGCTTATTTCAGCCGAGCATTGAGGGATGCCGAAGTCAGGTATGACACTATGGAGAAGCAGGCCTACGCTCTAGTAAAAGCTCTCAAAGATTTTATAACCTACGTCCTGCAGTAAAAAATCATTGCCTATGTCCCCTCGGCTGCTGTTAAAGACATTCTTATTCAGCCTGACATAGACGGGAGAAGGAGTAAATGGATAGACAAAATTATGGAATTTGACCTGGAAATAAGGCCCACCAAATTGATCAAAGGTCAAGGTTTAGCCAAGCTATTGGCTGAAGCAAACTGCCAAGCCTTGGGGATAAGTTTCATAAACGAATGCTCAGAAATTACACAAAGTCAGTTGTATGAAATGGACCCTCGAAGAGAGCCCCCATTAGCTCGATGTCCTTGTTATAAGGATGTCATATACTTTCTGCAAGAGTTGCGGCCCCCAGACGGCCTGCAAAGGAACAAAGCAAGAGCTCTGAAGCTCAAGGCAGTTAGATATTTCCTGATCGATGAAATGTTATATTGGAAAGACCCCCTGGGGGTAATTTTAAAATGCATGAGTCCACAAGAGGCCGAAATGATCATGGCTGAATTTCATAGCGGCCTGTGTGGAGGGCACCACTTCTGGAAAGCCACAGTCCACAAAATCCTCAGGGATGGATACTACTAGCCTACCGTGTTCACTGACGTCTGCAAAGGGGTCAGAGCCTGCATCAAATGTCAAAAATTTGCAGGAAAGCAACAACTCAAGTCTCTGTCGTTAAATTTGGTGGTGGTTTCAAGACCTTTCCAGCAGTGGGGCCTAGATTTCATTGGAGAAATTCACCCTGCTTCCAGTGGGAAGCACAGGTGGATCCTAACTGCTACATATTTCTTTACCAAGTGGATCGAAGCTATCCCTACCAGGAGTTCTTCCCACAAGGTAATCATTGGATTCCTGGAGGACCTCATCACGAGATTCGGCTACCCGAGTAAAATTGCCACTGATAACACAACCGCTTTCGGGTCCGAGCCATTGGCCAAGTTCTTCGAGAAGTTTAGAATCAAGCTGATTCACTCCACCCCATATTATCCACAGGGAAATGGTTTAGCAGAATCCTCCAACAAAATCCTGATAAGGATCATCAAAAGGTTGTTGGAAGACAACAAGAAGGCCTGGCATTCCAAATTAAAATTTGCTCTATGGGCCGACTGAGTGACCACAAAGAGATCTATCAACGTCTCTCCTTTCTAATTAGTCTATGGAGCGGAGGCTGTTTTCCCTTCTCATTTAGCCATTCCTGTAGAAAAATTCCTCCAGGACCATCAAGAAGAGCTTGACAACATGATCAAAAGGATTCATCAGTTAGTGGAGGTCCAACAGGCTAGGGAGCAGACAGTGGACAGAATTCAGGACCATCAGCAAAAGATCAAGTAGGTTTTCGATAAGAAGGCCAAGAAGGAGCGGTTCCAGATAGGAGACATGGTGCTAAAATGGGATGCTCCTAAGAAAGATAAGGGAAAACACAACAAATTTGAAGCCCTGTGGATCAGGCCTTTCAAAATCTCCGAGACTTTCTCAAATAACACGTACAGGTTGCGAGGTTTGGAAGGTGAAGAAGTTTTCAGTAGCCCAGTGAATGGGCATTTTCTGAAGAAATGTTTTGTTTGAGTCTCAGATGGATCCTTTGTTTGTAAATATTGTCCTTTTTGTTTCTTTGTTCATTTTTGTTTTTATTTTTCGGCTTAATAATGACTCCATAGACCAACAACAAGGCACTAGAACTGCAAAATGAGTCCTTAGAGCATCGCGGGGACGACTCTATCCCCCATGGAGCCTAATGGTAGCAACAATTTTGGTATCGGGGCACGAAGGTACACAGGTCTGCAGGATTTCCCGGGAAGCGCCCAAGCGCAGCACGGAGGAACCCCTTTTCCGTTACAATTCGAGCGAATGGGCGAAGTTTTGTTGACGACCACCGAGATCCACCTATAAAGCTGATCAATGGTCGTCGAGATTTCGGGGTTGCCAGGTTTCCCCAGGGTTAATGCAAGAGATAGCTCCAATAATTCAAGACAAATCTGGGTCGTCCGATCCAATTGAGACAGGTGGCTTCCAGTCGGTGTATCGGGGATCGGAGTTTTGGGAAACAAGGAGCCTCCCATTCGTTGCAGTTGAGATCGCCGATCGACGAAATGTCGAAAGCGCCTTTGAAGCCGAGATCATGGTCCTAGCACTAAGTCACTTCAAGAGAGACTATAAACGAGGGAGGCTCCCTTTTAAATATTGAATACCCCCTCGTCCGTTCAGCCTAAGGACGCATGGCGCGAGATCTAGTCGCGTCGACGTTTCGACATTCGGGAGTTCGAGGGGCAAGAGTTTCATGTTGTTCTACATATCGAAACCCCGAACCCTGATAGCGCCGAAAGTAGGGCCCGCGGTATCATGAAGCATTTTTAGTTGTCCATCCAAAGGGGGCACCTGGCGGCAAACTGAGCCATCTCGGCGTTTCTCCCATCGCGACTCCAAGGCACAAAGAGCATCTCCGTTATATTCCGATGCGCGAGGTGTCGGGAGAGTCTCGGACCCGGGCCGACAATATCACTGAGTGAGTTTCAAGATCATCAGATCTCAGAAAGACGAGTGGCACTAGACTGAGCCATCTCTGGGTTTCACTCATCACGATTTCTAAAGCGCCGTGGTAACAGCCCGTGGTCACCTGGAGAAAGAAAGGAGCTGTGTACAGAGGGCCAAAGGCACCGAGTTCAGTTACAGAGGGGATCCTCGCGATGTCCAAGCACCATCAGGTCCGACCTCAATACTGTTTCTTGCTTGGAGTAATTGATGGCAAGAGAGGGTGGTTGAAACCTCTTTTCATTCATTAATTATAGAGAATGGAGGGTCTGGCAAGTGGTCTTCTCAAAGAGGTCCTGTGTATCGAATTTTTCAAAGAAGCCATGCCGAAGTCCTCGACTCGACAGAGAAGTCTGCGCACGCTAGCCCAACACTTAATGGCTCAACTACCCTCCTTACAGGGGCCATGCGTAGTTAAGGTGGTGCTTAAAGAAAGATATTAGTACGCATTTGACTGAAGGGACACCAAGCTTTGGGTGACTGTACATGCCTCTGTGAGGTGAATTTTCCTGGGTATATAGACTGAGTCTTTGTATTTTGAGAGGGGGGATAGTTGAGAAAATCTCCCGATTGTAAAGTTTTCATGAAGCATTGGTCACTCTGGTTAAAGTTAGAAAAACAGGGCCGCGGAGCAATAAAATAAAACAAATGCAGAAACAAAACACATAAGACACACAATACAAGAGAGACACAGATTTACGTGGTTCACCCAGTGTGGGTTACGTCCACCAGAGAAATTGCCAGGTCCTTCCTTTATTATTATCCAGCAAATGAAGGGATACAACCTACAACAAAACCCACTGTAACTTCCTCTTCTTTCTCTCACAGTCTCCTATATCAGAATACAATATTCTGTATGATCCATAGACGCAATACATTTCCCTCATAAAAGAGGGTTGCCTTCTAGGGCAAAAAACCCTAACATAATCTCTACCGTTAGATCTGTGACCTTATAATGAACGGTCCAGATTTACAATGAAATTACAATAGACTTTTACAAGGCAATTTTTGCTTCGGGGGCTTCGCCCCCGAACCCCCACTGGGGCCCCGCTTGCCCCTAGACCCCCCAGCCAGGGGGATGGACCCCGCAAAGGGGGTACCCCCCCTCTGCACTCCCCCGCGTGGAATAGTGTACATACTTCTGGGGTGTAAATACTTCATGGGGTATAAACACGGCTGAAAAGCAAGGACCTATGAATCAGGAAGATAATCAGGCTCCACAACCAACAGTTAATGTAGAAGGCATTTGATACTTCTTACTTTATGGATGTCAACTTATTTTTCATCTCTGTTTACTGTGTTAGAATGACTCGGAATTGGAGGATCCAGACGATTTGTAGCTGTTATAGGATGATGTAGGTTGGATCACTGTAGCAGTTACATTGTTTCTAATCGGTTCCTGTTATTTTCGTAGCGCTGAACGACTTAGAATTGGAGGATCCAGTTGAGTCACTCTTCATCTCCTTGAAGCTCCGGACCAAGAGGATATTGGCTTTTGAGTTTTTCATCCTCAAGCTTCCGAAGGCTTGTCACCCGAGGCAGTCTTTCTCACCCTTCTCACAAGTCTTCCCTCTGTCACCCTTTAATCCATTCACTGAAGGAAGTTGGATCAATACCTCCCTTGCTGCATACATACCAGGCCCGGTCTCCTGAGTCAAAGTTTTATCTTCTTGAGTCTTTACCCATTTGATCACCCCCATTTATTAAATCGTGACATAAAAATGATGGGCATTGGGCTCTGCTCCTGCAAGCAATCCAGGGGGTGACTTCTGACGCTAACAAAAGGGTAACCCATAGAAATCCCATGGGAAGGTCAAGGGTAAGAAAAAAAAATCCTTGATATGAAGATGATGTAGTTTAGATGATCGACTCAAGATCCATAATTATCAAAGAAATATGTAGCTCATGATGATACATGAATACGATGACAATTGAGGAAACAAGTGTAGATGAAGAAGAAAAAAATGATGAAGATGAATAAGATAAAAGAAGATGAAGACAACTCAAGAAATCCACATTGAATCATAAGTATTCATTAAGAGGGATTATGAAGGAATAATTCATACTTATGATATGATGAAATTATTATCTATGAAAGTAGAATTATTCTAGAATTTCATGTATGATCAAAGACGACAACAATGAGAGAATTTAGGGATGGAGATCACATAGAATCAGTTGAGATATTTATGGATATATTCATGGAGATATTGTGGAGACAGTTATGGATATGGTTGTACCAATTATCTATATTGGATGAGAATATCAATGCTATATAACAAGGCCTCGTGTACTGTATTGATGTAAGAGAGTGATGCATGGTTATTGTATATTAATACATTTTTACCTTTTATGCATATTGCTCTTCTTATGTGCAATGTTTTGTCTGTAAATGATTTTTTATGGCTTCTCATAAACCAACATCTTTTGCATGTGGATGGAGTAGCATGAGATCTAGATTGTCCTTTTTTATAGGTGTGGGTGGAAGTGATCCCACCTCTTCTAATTATTCTTCTTTCAATTGAACCAAACCTTCTTTTGGTGCATGCACCATATTTATGGATGGGGAGGGATTGGTTCTCTAGATCTTGGATTCTATGAGTTTTTCTTCTAGCTCTAAGATGTGCACTTGGATATTTTTGTTAACGAAAATGATATATTTGTCTATTGGTAACTTGGATTTTTGGAGTTCTTCTACAAGATGGCTCCCCCCGATAAGCATTTTATATCATTTACCAACCCTTTCTAAAGATTCATCCCCATAGGTTGACAGAATCATTACCATAGGGGAGGTGTCACTACAATTTATCTTCTTATTGTAGGGGAAAGAGATATTGAAATGTCCATGGGACTTATAGAAGGTGCATTTGAAAGGGAATTTTTTATAGACTAGTGGTTGGAAAAATTGATTATCACTCACCTCCAATATTATAACATTTTCTTATTATAGGGGCAAGAGATATTGAAATTTCCATCGGACTTACAGAAGATGCATTTGAAATGGATTTTTTTATAGTCTAGTGGTTGGAAAAAAATATTATCACCCACGTCCAATATTATAACATCGATATTGAAATGTCCATGGGACTTATAGAAGGTGCATTTGAAAGGTATTTTTTTATAGTCTAGTGGTTGGAAACAAATATTATCAACCACCTCCAACATTATAAAATCTACAAGGCCTCGAGAGATGTCCATTTCCACACATATCATAGCCACATAAGTGTTCTTTTGTTTTAAGGTTTTTGGGTCTATGTAGAGGCAAGTGACCAACAAGTCCCATACAATTTTTCATATAGAGGGTTCCCATAATTTGATGGTTAGGAATGGAATTTTCACCCATAAAGAAATTATGTGGATCCTTTCTCTTATTGGATTGAAATCAACATTTCATTAGAAACGTGTTAATCTTGCATGGCCCCAAAACCACAAACCACCCAATGTTTTTCTATCATTATCCTCCATAAAATAAAATAAAAAAGTATTGTATCCTCTGACACCCATGTGGATATTTGGGGTGTATCCTAAAACATGGTTCCATGTCCTATGTTCCCAACTTATCAAAGAATTTTCTTGATAACATAAAGCAAGAAAATGACTAATGAGGGATTTATTAGTGTAAAGAACGTTTTTGTTTCATGAAGAACAATGGATCATTAACCACTTTCATATTCTCTGCCACCTTTTCTATACACTTTGACTTACATTTTATAGGTCTCTTCCTTGGAAATTTTCATTGGGGCTTGGGAAGGGATGTGGATATTGCATAGGGGGGATGATGGGGTAGTGGGTGAGGGGTTTTAGGGAATTATTTGTGATGGGGTTTTAGAGGGGTTTATGGGAGAATTTGGGATGATTATTCTTCTAGAGGTGTCTGAAGGTAAAGAGGGTGCAATGATATTAGGCCCCTTGTAGTGGCCATTGAGATCAACAACATGGAAGCCTTGAAAGGGTAATCAAGGAGTTCATTAGGTAATGACTATTTAAGTAAATCTGGAGGATGGTTATACATATTATCATAATCAAAAGAATTATGATTGAGTGAGGAAGGGGAAGAAAACTTACCAATGAGGTTAGCCTAAATTGATATTGGTTTGGATTTTTTTCATCAAACTCTTACTAGCATCTTGTAACATCCTGCTCTACTAAGCATACTATTATTGACTTATTCTTTTAGGAAACTTCCTTGCAAGTGATCTGGGTATGGAACACTATGATTTCATTCATATTTTGGGTTATATATGATGATGTTGAGGTGTTATAGCTTCTTGATTATATTGATGTATATGTATATATGTGTTGACATGTGCTTTTGACAAGTTATCCTGAGTGTGCATGACACATGACAAGTTATGGAAGCCGGTGGCATCAAAGGGCTTCCTTGGACTCCAAATTGAGTAAGGGAGTGGATTTTATTGTTTGAGTATTTCATTATTATGCACATATCATGTATGATGGATTTTAACATGATTTATATATATATGGATTTTGACATTGTTTTTTTCAGTGGATGCAGGCTTGACGATGATTTCTAATCCGACTCACATAAGGATTAAAGGGGCCTTGTATAGAAAACCAGATATTGAGGGAGAGGTGTGGAAGCATCCCTATCACAACCTACTAGAACTCCCACCCTGGCCAGAACAATAGGTTAACGATTACCTATTATGGGTGGTCCACGATGAAGTGAGGGAAGACTGAGATAGTCACTCACGTAGATTTGTAAGGCGTGCGCAATAAGGAAGGGTCCTTATTCCTTAGAATCCCTTAGTCTCTCACAAGGTCAATCGAATGGAGTTTTGACTCTAATGTGTTGGACAAACTTCCAAAAAACATTCAACGTGAGTGGTACCCTTGGATCACAAGATGCATCTTGAAGGGCATGTCACACAATTGAAACCTGAGTCAATAAACATAGTTGGCCTAGAAAACATTGGAATGATTTGATCTTGATGGATTTAAAAATTTATTTAAACAATAGAGTATTAATTATCAAACCCAACCATAATTTTTAAATAAAGGGGGCTAATTGAATTATGACATGGGTAAATATTTGAAGGAAATAAATGGCCAAGGAAATAGTAAATAAGAACCTAAAGAAGTGATAGAATACACAAGGGTGCTTGAAATTGTTAAAAAAATAAATAGAAATCCTTGTTTAAAAATAATTGCAACTTGATTGAATGGGTTGTCCATAGAATATAATTTGAGTCAACCAACCCTAGCCTAATTAAGAAGTCTCCTAATCCAACCCTAACTAAAACCTAGTTACGAGACACTTATAAATTAAGGGGATTGGGAAAACTAAGAGATAACTAAGAGGAAATTTAGGAACACATGGGGAAATGTGAGGAGAGGTGGATTTTAAAGAAAAAAATAATAATTTACTTGTGCAACTAGGGAGGATGTGACACAGGTAGAGGATGAATAATCCTGAACTGAAATTCTTAAAAAAAAAATTAATGAATTATGCATGAGGGACAAATGTCCGTGAGGAAGAATTCTATAAAGAAATGAAAGTATAAGGGAAAGGGATGCGACCCTAGGAAGGCATTGTTACGCTGCCGAAATTTCGATTGAATGTGCTTTTACTTGAGAGAGTTGGGACATCCAGGCTTGTAAAAAGAGTGGAAGCTCTTCCTTGTGAGGCAAGCTTGGAATCTATTTTGTTCTGGTCTTTGTGCTTGGCCCCTTTGCGGCTCAGGGGGCTAAGGGGGAAGAAGAGTACCCATAGAGTTGGTAGGGAGGTACCGATGAAGTCTCTATGATTATGAAGAAAAGGAAAGGAAGGAGCACAAGGTCTGGAAGGACATCTTCAACACACAGGTTCATTGGTTTCTGGTATTTATATTCTTGTTTTATTTATGTTACGAGTGTATTAGCATAATAGATTAATTGAGTCACTACAGAATCATGTGATGGTCTGAGTGTCAGGTTTTTCATTTGCTGCCGATAATTTAATAGTTACAGGGTTATATTTAACCCTCTCTATGTTTTCAGACGTTTTAGTGCTCAAATGGAGTGACTTTATCCTCATTATAGAATGTGAATTTTAGTGTATATATAGTCTATGTTTAAGTCTATAAATTAATCCATAATAGAAGTATGTGTGAGAAGAGTTTAGTTGAGGTTCTGCTAGGATTTTAGCTGCACTTTGTTCGTCAGTCAATAAGGATGTAGCTTTGAATGAATCATGAGTCCCTGAGTAATAATCATATGAACTTATACAAATTAACCAGGTTGTGTTTTTTGTGTTGACTTCACTATTGAACCCGCGTTACTTGTAGTATGAACGCCTAGGATACCTTGAAGTAAATCCAAGATTTTCAAAACGAGGGAGGCTAATCAAAGTCTAGGGAGTTGACCCTTCACCTGCAGTGTGTAAACCCTTTTCTAAAATAAGGTTAAGCACGTGACCATGAGCCATAACCTAGTGCTAGGTCAAAAGGGCGCTATTCGAGACTCCAGAACTCTGGTGCTATGGAGGTTCTCTAAACTCAACACTCCCTTCTCCCAAAGTGTTAACCTGCCGAAGTCGGTCATAAGACAAGTTGACCAGAAGTTGTAAGTTACCCAGCCATACTGCCCTCCTTTCTTTAAATTTCTACAGTTGATCTAATGACTGGTGAGGTTCTACGATGGATATCCAATATGGGAATCCAAAATTTGGGGTTTTCCCGCTTCCACAACCTTATACTGTTCACCCGGACCACTGAACCACCGAAGAGATCATAGATATAATGAATTACACTCCTCTTAAAAATCAACGATTGTTGTTTACTATGGAGTTCGAAATTTCGACAGTTCATCACCTTTTGAAATAACCACTCCTTTCCTCCGGAGTGTTGAACTGCCGAAACCTATGAAAGACTAAGACTTTAAGATCTGCAACCCTTGTTTGTTCTCCAGATATATGGTTCTCCTTTACTCCACAAGTTTGAAACTTTGGGGTCTTCGCAACCTTAACCCTTACCTTTAACTTAGTCGTAGAGTCGAATCTTATTTAACTCAGATACCAACGGTCCTTATACCTTGCTACGATCTACATATATAAATGATTTTGGAGATCTGACTCTTCAAAGAACCATGTTTACTTTGGATTCAACTCTCCCAGAGACACATACTCCCAGAGTGAAGTGGTTGTTGATGTCACTGTTAACATGGAACTAGCTGAGTGGTTTCCATGTGTCACCTTGATTCATAACTTTCATACCTTAAGTGCCATCTAGACCTTGACACTTGTCGCTATCTAATTTCACCACATGTTCTTGTTGACATGGACTATGACAACATGGGATCTCATTGTCTTACCACGTGTCTTACTTAGTCACTCTGGGGATTCGAACTTTGGGCATGTTTACATGTTCTGGACTCCTTTTCGCCAGAGTGGTTAGTGCCAAAGTGGTCAGCAATGGAAGCACTCACACTTTCCCGCCACTTAAATTTCATCCAACGACTGTGATCAGTCTGGGATCAATGGTCTAGATTTATTTTGAGGTTTGAGACTCTGAGTTGTTCACTATTTCCACTTTCCTTTTATCCCAGAGTGAGATTCCCTGAAGCTTAAACCTCGAGCATCTTGACCTTATCTAACTGTCTTCCTTTAACCCGAAAATATTAACAAGATACGACAACTATCAGGAATTTGATCATTCGAGATCTCTAGCCTTTGGTCTTGTTTATCCTATCCTTCCACTTTATTTGATCGGATGGTCATTTTCCCTCTCGATTTGTTTCTTAGATCAAACGATGCATGTCCATTTTAGGACTTCTTCTTCGACTCAATATGCTTGATTCTTAAAGGTTTCCATCTATTAAATTTTCTTCCTAAAATCTATCTGCCTACGCGACTTCAAAAGTTCTATCTCTTCTAAGCTTTGGCATTTGTACCTATAACAAGATCTTCGATCCTTGACAGTGATCGAATATTTCATCGATGAAATTTACATATGTTTATTCCCTTGATATTTTCTTTGATTTGAACTCCAACAATATTAGTGCATCCCTCCTAAGATTTAGATGCTAATTTTTGAATGCGTACTTGCACCTCCCCTGTGTATGTTCGCACTAGCTCTCTTGAGCTTGTACTTCCGCAATTGTTTACTTCTACTCGGTTGGAGAGGGTCTCTGTGCACTTTAGGTGCTATATCTTATGAACCTTGGCCCTTCAAGGATCCATCTACGCACTCCTAGAATTGACTCTAGAGGTGTTGCACTGTGTTACTATAAGAGAAGCTTCATGCTTCTTACATAAATTTTAACTCATTCTTGGGTCAGAACTTCTTCGGATATAGGTTTATTTTATTCACAGTATTGTCCAAGTCATAAAAGTACAGAGTAGGCCTATGGTTTCTACCTTGTGTTGAGAGTCCTTCTCTATTGTCTTTATTTTTAATTTGTGATGTGGATCAGATACCTATCTACTTGGTGGTACCCTGTAGGGTGTCACACATTGAGGGAACATAAGTAATTATAAACTATCACAAATTATAGATGGATAATTAAGGGACCCTATTTTACTGTTAAGTTTCTATCATGATTCTATTGAAATCCCTCCTGATAGTTAATTAGCAAGATGATGAGTTATCTATAATTAATGCCTGGTGTTTTGAGATGATGACTAAGATTCTAGATTCTTTGTGTTAATTGAAGAATTTGCAGAAGGGATGTTGAGATTTATAGTTGAATTGAATAGACGAAGGTAATGGAATTAGATACTTCCTTGTACCTAAGAAAAATTGCCATTCTTGAGACGTTAAATGGTCAATATCAATAGGACGAATCCTAGGCATGAGCGTTGATTATGTCTTGGAAGTCCTAACCTTGCATGATAGGTTGGGTGGGTAGTTGTCTTTCATTTTATGCGAAGTGATAGAATCCTTCATGCTTTAAGTAGTATCTAAATCTAGTTTGAAAATGAATTGAGAGAAACAGAATGTGATTTACTGATATATGTTATTATCATGAATTTGAATGCAATTGACTGAAGTATGTTAATGTCATGTTTCACCTGTTTTAATGATGCTCATTAATGTTTCAAAAAAATAAAAAATAAAAATAAAAATCAGTTTGTTTCTCATGTATTTGTATGATGTAACAAATGGGTATTTACATATGGTATCAAAGAGGGTTCAACCCTGTGACATTGGACTGTTATGCCTTCCACTGTGCTAAATAAATGATTGAATCATAACGCTAATTAATTTTAAAATTTTTCCATGTGGATAATCATGGTTAGAGGACACCGTGGACACAAACAACGTGGTGCTGGAGGAAGAGGTGTGACGCATCTGATAACATCCATGCCAGAGGGTTCTAACCCCTAAGGAGAAGAAAAAATAGTTGAGAAAGAGCATATTTTCATGGGAGATGAAGTAAGTATGATGATATCCTTCCAGAGGATGTCAGAGGTGTTTATTAACCCTATGGATAGTGATGAGGGAAGAGCATATGTACCTAATGAGGTTTCACAACCTGCTCGAGATGGTAGTAGTAGAATACATCTAGAACTTGAGAAGGTGAAATTTCCTGAGTTTTGGGGTGCCCCAGACGACTTAGCCATTGAGGCATGGTTGGAGAACATGGTGATGTTCTTCACACTTCCTAATTACAACTACAACATGAAAGTCAACATGGTGATCTTTTAGCTGAAGGGGAGTGATCTTCTATGGTGGAAGACGCTCCTACCTCAACTAAACATGGTTGTCGAAGACGTTTCATGGGAAACTTTTGAGGAATGGTTTTGGGAGAGGTATTTGTCTAAAGAATTTATTGAGCTCCAACTTAATGAGTTCAACGCCTTATGATAGGGTGGTCGTATGGTGTCAGAGTATGAGGCCAGATTCATGGAGATACTTGGGTATGCTCCACATATGAACACAAATATATTGAAGGTCAACAATTTTTTTGGGGGCCTTAACTCCAAAATTTGTATGAAGGTGAGAATATTCATGCCTCAAAATTTGCATGATGGGGTTTAGAAGGCTCTCATAGCTGAGGAAGAGATGAATAGTGGGGGGGGGTTAGTGAAAGACTCCCTCTAGACAAAATGGACAAATGTGATCAGGAGTGTAGCAACATCCGACACCACCCAAACATACTAGAGGGCCTCGAGTTACGCCTAGAAGACCCATGTTTACAACACCTCAGTGATAGACTCCTCAATAGAGGACTCCTTACATTGGATCATAACAACAACAACGTCAACCACCGCAATAGTTTAGGCATGTTCAACATAATAGACATGGATCAAGGGATGTTAGACCAACAAATTCTACTTCGGGGACCTGGAGCACGGGACTGAAGACTGGATGTTGGACATATGGTGAGCCACATTACCAGCGAGACTGTCCAATTGAGAAGGCCATAGCGGTCGGATAATCAGTTCCCACTACAGTTGGAGATTTTGGAAAGACCCACAGGATACATGCAGCGGTGAAAAATTGTCAGGTTGAGCATCAACCCACTGTGCTGGAGACACCAGGTATGATCCTAGACCAAAACTACAATGTATTGATAGATCTAGGTGCTACCAAGAGCTTCATCTCTAGTGCAATGCTGAAGAAAATTAAGGTAAAGGTAGTCGAAAAGGATAAGTATGTAGAAATGGCATCAGGTGCCAAACAAAATGTTGGAGGAAAGGTTACAGGTTGTATCGTTAAAATGAGAGACTTTGTAACAAATGTAAATCTTTATGTCACAATACTAGGATATTATGATATAGTGATCGGTATGGATTGTTTGGAATTGCATGATGCGATACTTAACTGTAAGATGAAACAATTAAGTTTGACAGATGATTTGGGACAAAGTAGAGTGATTGTAGGAAGAAACCAGGGAGTGTCCTTGAGGTTCATTTCTTACCTACAATT
>ML859719.1:0-11862 GCA_009831015.1 Picea engelmannii
GATAAGTGTTTTTGTAAAAACCTTTGCCAATTGGTGTTTTTCTTGTAGTGTGATACGTTGTCAACATTGTGGGCATTGTCCAAAGCCACACCATCGTCTTCTTCTTATTCTTCTTCTCTATGAAGGTCTCTATAAGAACACAATTAAAGAGAGATCAACACATTTGTAATTAACAATAAAGATTGAATTCTCACCTTTTTTCCAAGGAAAAAAAATGTATTTTTATTCATGGGATGAACAAAAAATACATTCTTTCAGTGTAGTGAGCACAATACATAATAGACCTATGGAGTATAAGTAATGGGATAAAAATAGTAATATAGTGAGTCAACAATGACTCTTGGACCTCCAGTCAACTAAAAAATATACAAAATTGGGTATGGAAACTGTCTCCAAAAATCTCAAAATACTGCCAGAATATAATTGTTCATAAAGTTCCCACTGTCCACCTTATTACAGTCATCCACAGTGATCACAAAAAATATATTTGTATGATATCTCAAATATATTAAGAAATGTTCAGATAACCTTCAAAAGATGGGAAGTTGATCATAATACCAAAGTATAATATGAACACATGTCGTCTTTGACTTCTTTAAGGAAGAGTGTACCCCTGGGTATTTTATCGGGCCTGTCTTGGATAGTGCATCAGCACACACATTCAATTCCTTGTAAACATGAGTGAACATAATATATGTAAAAGACACAGTGACATATTTGATTTGTCCTGCTAATGACTGTAGTGTGATGTCAGGGACCGCCTGCTCTTCTTTTGTCCAATTGATGACAAAGGAAGAATCCCCGAAAACGTGCAAGTGTGTGATGTGCTTCAAAAGTGTCGGTTTTAATAATTCTTGGAGTACTGACAGCTTAGCCTGATTATTTGTTCTATTTTTCAATTTTGCACAAAACTTTACATAATGTTGTTCATGTAAGTAAAGTACCCGACCAATGCCACACATTGAAATATCATCATGGCATGCCCCATTAAAAAAAAAACCTAGGCAATGACTTATCCACCATTAGATCATTGAATACCCTTCACTTTGGAACATTTCCCTGTGAAAGGAAATATTGTGCCATTGTGCAAATCTAAGAGGAAGTATGTACAGTCAAAGGGGATCGATCTTCAAATAAACTAGAGTTTTGTGCTAGTCAAATGCCCCATAAAGCAAGAAAAGGAACGACTAGAGGTTTTTTTAGTTCAATATTATCAAACCAGTGGGCCAAACCTTCCTCCACAATATTGTGGTTCCACACATTGTCTTTACCAAGCCACTTACTCATGTCTTTACAAACCTGTTGAGAGAATGGGCAGCTACAAAAAATATGAGAAACAATTTCCTCCACATTTCTACACAAATAGCAGATTCCATGTCTATGTTTGTTTTTTTTTTAAGAAAATCCCAGGTGGGAACTCGGTCCATCAATGCAAGCCACATAAAAATTTTGGATTTTCTTGGCACCTAAATCCTCCATATCTTGGCCCACCACCATCACGACTCTATATCTTATGAGATGACAACTACTTCATAACCCAACTTCATGGTGTATCAACCACCTTCCTTGTTTTGGTTCCAAATCAATTCATCGTTTTTCTCACTAAAACATATATGTCCCTTGGATAGCGTTGTAGTGTATCTCTTCCAGTGAAACGTATGCTCATCGATGAACCCTAGTTGGTGAGCAAACATCCATCCCTAATGCCACAAATCAGTCTCGTCTGTGTCTGCTATCTGATGTAAGGTATGGTATCCCCAATCTTTGGGTGTCTGAACCACCTCCTCTGGTAGAAAGATTGTGTGATCACATCCCATTATAACATCTCTTCCTAACCATACCTACAAACCATCACCTACTTTCCAAGCAAGATAACTAAATTCTCACACTCAAAGACAAAATCAATTATAATTTATCTCGATTAACACATGTTTCCACCATCTTTACGCAAATGTTATTTAAAGCATATTTTAGATCTCCGTAGATTAACTCATGCCCGTACTCCTCCCACTTTATTTCATCAGAGAGATCAATAATTAATATTGCTATAACTCACAAATCATAAATTACACATATGAATTTTCACTTGATTTGGAAAATAAAAATAAAAATTAAGAACTCCATTCAACAAGATAAAAAATACCTCTAGTTGTAGCAAATGATTGACTCCATTGGAGATTCGAGGGTTTTTCATCCGTAATGACTCATTCCTCGTGAATAACATCAAATATGTGATAGGTGATTATGTTCACCTTTGTATTTTTGTCATTAGTGCCCACAACTACTTGCTTTTTTCCCTTTTGCTTTTCCTCGTCCTTTAACCCTGCCATCATCAACATCACCTCAAAATTCAAATCCACTTGAATTCATATCTATGACAATGTATGTAATTACAACATAATTAAAGACTTGGTGAAAAATAATTAGGACATGAACATAATCACCAAAATAGAGTGTATGCAAATAATAGAATCCATAATACACACAGATACATCTAAGGAAAAAATCCAACATTATTTCATTCAAAACATAACTCTTTCATATGTAAAAAGTTAAACTTGCATATTATGCAAGTCTCAAAGAAACAAGGGAAGAGAGAAAAAAGGGGAGAGAAGAGAAGATGGGTGAGGAAAAGGGAGAAGAAAGTGGAAGAAGAAGAGGAATACGCAGGAAGAAGGTGAAAATGAGGAAGAGGAAGATGGGGGAAATAAGAGGAGGAGGAACAAGAACTAGATGAATAGGGTGAGATCAAAGAAGAAGAAGAGTGAAAAGAACGAGTTGAAAAACAAGAGGAGGATAAGAAGAGGAAGGAAAGAGTAGGAGGAGACAAATTGTAAGAGCAAGGATGATTATTGAGGGGAAAAGAGAAAAAGGAAGGAGGATTTTGAGAAGAAAGGAAGGCGTATTTGGGGGAGAATATGAAGGAGGAGGAGGAGGTGAAGAAGAAGATGAAGAGGCAAAGATCAAGAAGAATATGAGGAGGAAGGAGGCATGAAAGAAGAATAGTAAGAGGGGGTGAAGAAGAGGAGGAGGAGGCCATACTATCCATGCAAAAGAGCCCCAACACATGAATAGAACATGGCACAACGTGATATGTGTGTCTATGAAGCGATAAATCATGGAAAATGAAGGATTATTTTGGAGGGAATAAAAGAAGAAAGAGGATTTGTGGAGAAAGAGGAAGAGGAAGGAACAAAAGAAAAGGAAGAGGAAGGACAGATGGGAAAACAAGAGGAGGAGAAGCATGATACAAAGTGAAATAATAAGGGGGGGAGGAGGAGGCAAAGTGGAAGAGGAAGGATGATTTAGGGAAAAGGTGAAAGAGGAAGGAGGATTTGAGGAAAGCAAGGAATATGAAGGAGGATGAAGAGGAAGAAAGAAAATAAAAAGAGGAGGAAGAAATTAACCCAATCCCCTAGAATCCTACTTTTTTTTTTCATTTTTTGTTTAATTTATTCTCATTCTCTATTGGTAACACCTACCTAGGGAAAATCTACCCCCCAAATTCACAAACCTTGCCCCCAAAACCCATAGATATACAATTATTTTCCTAAAATCTCAATCCATACCTACAAATAACATTCCCCCAATGAATCTCAAACCCCAAAAACAAAAAAATTCAAACTAAGCTTAATAAACTATAATAAATGGAAGAAATGACTTGGAGAAAACTACAAATAGTGGGATGTTCTTACCTTTGACCCAACGGGGGACTCGAGAAATCTCTATTAGACCTATATGATGTCCACAATCTCCAAGAATCAAGTCTCCACAGGCTCCAAACAAGGAAAATTTGAAATGAAATGAAAAAACTGACTCAAAAGAACTTAAAACCAATATGCATGGATGAAATGACGCAAAACTTAATCATGCATCATTTTGTTTCTTACATATTTGCATCACATTTGCATCGTATTTTTGTTGACATTCACATTGTATTGGCATCAATTGCATAATTTAAGATGATGTGAATTCAACGCAAAAAAATATGCAAACATGATGTGCACCAGAGAAAATATCTATTAGGGAACCTTGACAAGGCTTTATGATGCTATGCTACAACACTATAGCCCTGTATTGCAATAGTGAGAGAATATCCTTAGAGAAATCCCCCAAAATCCTCCAAGATTGTCCTTTCTTAGCGATTTTTTGATCCCCCTTAACTTTAGGTTTATAAGGGCTCTCTCTTAGGGCCGACCATTGATCCAATGGTAGTTTTAGAGGATTGGAAGATTCAACGTTTTCAATTGGAGAGGGAAGAATGTTAGGATTACCCTTGACTTGAGAGTTTCGAATGATGAGCACATCCACCAACATCACATCCATCCTTAGCTTCTTTGATTTGGGTAGAGAGTTCTTCTAAGAAGCTTGCATGCATGCCTCCATAAAGCCTCTTCCTCATCAAGACACCCAACAAACTTTGAACACCACCCCTCTTTGAAGGTTTCACCTATCGACCGGTCTTGTGGATCTTTTTTATGCTCTTCTCCATCAACCATGGAATAAATACTCCCCTATGAAGCCTTTGATATTGACACGTTGTTTTTTTCCATGGAATTCGAATAAATAGAGGGTTTCCTCCTCCATTCGACTTTGGAGAATTTTAAGGAGTAATCTTCAACAACATGATCATAACCATGACGTACACAACAAAAGGGAACCCTGACATAATCTAAAATTTGAGATTATTCCCATCTACCAATCCTTATCTTTATAACATTAAGCAAACCCTCTTTCATATCCAGGTCTACTAAAATTCTTGTCATGGTTTTGGATTAAGTCCTTTTAAAACTAACATCAATATCTACGAAATATCCCAAACAATTCCTAATTTCTCTCAATATTTTTCCAAACCATAAATCCAAAGGCAAGCCTAATTGTTTTTATCCAGGCTAGTTGTTATGAGTTTAACTCCTTGCAGGGACCAAAACAAGTAGACCATTGTTCTAAGGTTAAAAAATCCAAACCCCAGAAGCACCTATTTTTTGCAATTATGTGGAGTTCTCCTCTAATATAAATGAGAAAGCTAGCCACCCGCAAAATAGAAAATGGAAATTTGGGGTAACCCTAAAACTATGTTCCACACGGATTCTAACCACCGCCCTAGAGATTTTCCTGAGCATTTCTTGTTGACAAACTTCCACATAAGTGTTTTATTTTTCACTTCAAGTACTTTCTCTAGACATGCATATTCTCGCAACACCAGGTTTTCTCCTCTCTCTTAGAGCTTAACACATTTATTTTCTCCTTTTTCACCAAGGCATAGTTGAGAGATCTTGACTATTAAATTGTTACTAAGCTACATAACCCTAGTAGTTCCCCTAAATCTAGGCTTTTACCCATAAAGTCATTGTGAGAACTAAGACCATCCTAATTTCCCTACAATCTAGGGTTGTCAAATGCGTTACCAATTTCTCTCAACCTATCCTTTGAGACTTGTAAATTGCCAAAATACAAGGAGCTATCTAATTCTCCAACAGGGGTTATCTTTTCAATAATGGGAGAGGTAAATTCTCCTAAACAAAATCACATTCATATCCCTTCAATGATGTTCCTATGTCCTTTTCATATGATACCACTTTCAATATTGTATTGGTTAGGGAGTCGAGGATGTCATAATTGTTAGAGTGCATTGGTGCAACTTGACCTTCCACTTCATTCTCGTCAATCTCAGTAGTACTGTCTTTATGGTTAGGTCAAAAAACTTTAGGAGGGTCCATTTTCCCTTGTGCACTACTTCCAGGCATTCAAGAGCTCCTCTACCTTTCACGAAAATTATGTAGATGAGCAAGAAGTTCCTCCTCCATTATTCCTATCCCCATTCAAATGCTTAATCATTATTGTTTAAAATTATACATTCCACATTTTGACTTCTTTTCCATGAGCATGCAATGAGTTATTGTCAATAAAACCAAATGTTGATACATGTGTTAAACTAAGATTAGATGTAATTTAGATCTATAAACTATACTAGATATTGGTAATTACACTTTTATATTTTTTACATATGTTATGACACAACTAACCTAGGTTGATTATTATGTTTTTAATCGTAATTTTGTTTCCATGAATGATGTTTGGTTACATTTATCTAACGTTTGATCTATATGTTTATGATTTGAAAAGGTTGATAATTATGTGTTACAATATGAGGTAATTTTCTTATTAAATTTCTTAATATATTATTTCATTACAAGCACCACTAATTAATTAATTAATTAATGATAAAATTGCAACTAGGAAGTTATTATAAAACAATATTACTAGATAAGCACATAATATTATGACAATGTATAACAAATTAATATTCTACAAGCGCTATATTATGAAATTATGGAAAATGATACCATAATCACAAAGTAATTACAACAAATTATAACATCACTATATTATGAAATTATGGAAAATGATACCATAATCACAAATTAATCACAACAAATTATAACATCTTTACAAATTTGATAAGCATAATATTACTATAAATTATGACAAAAGACGATAACCATAAAGTTATGAAAAAATTAATAAGCATAAATGATATGGATTGTGTAGACAATTAAATGAAGGCATAAATGTAAATGGAAACACACAGACATATTGTGGAGAGCACAATGATATAGTAAAGCCCAACTTCTATTAATGAATAAAAATGGAAAAAAAAATTGTATGATGCAAAGCATACAAACTAGCTAGAATGGTGGTAGCTTATCTCTAAAGAGAGATGTGTTGGCTACCTGCGTCCACAAGAGGACATTACAAGAGGCCAATCTCTCTCTCTCTCTCTCTCTCTCTCTCTCTCTCTCTCTCTCCGCAGAAACTCCCTACTTTTCTCCTCCATTAATCACAACTCCTACCATGAGGGCAAAATGTAATGTATGGTTTTTGCACTTTGTGTTGCCCATGCACATATCCTCTTGGATATCGATGTGGGGAGTTTTCATGGTGCACTAACCATACTTGACTTACCTTGTGACAACATCGGGGTTGTCCTATCCATCTTGGTGATGCCTAATATGTACTAGAGTTCCCTCTTTGAGTTCCCTTACTATGGTCTAAATGTACCAATATGATCTCCCATTTGACATTTAGTGGTAACCATAAAATTATGAAAATTTTGATAAGCATAACTGATTTGGATTATGTAGAGAATTGAATGAAGGTAGAAATATAAATGGAAACACATAGAGATATTGTGGAGAGCATAGTGATACAGTAAAACCCAACAGTTATAAATGAATGAAAGTGGAAAAAAAGATTGTGAGATGTAAAGCAGTACAAACTAGCAATAATGGTGGTAGCTTACTTCTAAAGAGAGTTGTGTCAGCTACGCACATTCACAAGAGGCCAAAATCTCTCTCTCTCTCACACACACACACACACATTGTGAGATGTAAAGCAATACAAACTAGTTAGAATGTTGGTAGTTTATCTCTAAAGAGAGTTGTGTTAGCTGCACACATTCACAAGAGGACATTACAAGCGACCAAAATCTCTCTCTCTCTCTCTCTCTCTCTCTCTCTCTCTCTCTCTCCAAAATCCTCCTTATCTTTTGATCTTTTGATCTTCATGGCAACTTCCCAATTTTGTCCTCCATTAATCACAACTCCTACCATGAGGGTAAACTGTTGTGTATGGTTTTCGCAATTTGTGTCGCCCATGCACATATCCTCTTGGATATTGATGTGTGGAGTTTTCATGGTGCACTAGCCATACTCGAAATTCCTTGTGACAACATCTAGGTCGTCCTATCCATCCTAGTGATGTCTCAAATGTGCTAAATTTCCCTCTTTGAGTTCCCTTACTATAGTCTAAATGTACCATTGTGATCTCCCATTTGACATATAGTGACATGGTAGGGTCCTTGGCTTAGACTTAGGTATTTTCCTTCTTTGATCTCATGTTTGGCTCTATTATAATATTTGACCAAACGATTTGGGTCACTCCCATGCTAATTGGATATCTAGCCTTGGACTTTGTGCACTTGTTGGGGTCTTGGTTGATTGAAGAGTCCCCCTCAGGCCCAAAACACCTCTATTATGTTAAAGCTCTTTCTTTGAGGTGTTTACTTGGTCAAAATTTACTTTATATTGAGTGGTCCTAGCACACTCTACACATTATGACTTGATTTGTATATATTATGCATATGGCTTGTGATTTGCACTTTCCTATAGTACATAGGAACAATTTATCCTTTGTCACTCATAGTTTGGTCCCATCCCTTGTAGTATGTGGGGTCAAAAACCACGAGTTGACTTTTACATATGAAATACCCCATCCAATGGTGAGTACAATGATTTTCTATGCGCCTCAAGTATTCCAAATCTATTTATGTTGCTCCCTTCCTCATTGCTAAGGGTCTCAAATCTCTCTTATTTCATACTAAAACTTTGTTGGATTTTTATCTCACTTTCATTCTAGTGATCTCCTTCCACCTTCCACACTCTTGGGATTGCTTTGATCTATCGACTTCATCAACCTAGAGTTCCACCTATTGGTGGTTGCTATAGGTGGTACTTCCCTCCTCATTAGTTTATGTCTTCATTTGTTGCAATGGTTGGTTTGATTGTGTTGTTTTTGGCTTAGTCCCCAATTGCACCTAGTTAACCCTCGTCTCCACCTTAAAGGGAGCTTCAACACAAGTTTGTGGGTGAAGAGGTGACCTTCTTAGGGCACTTGGGTGAAGAGGCAAGCTCATTGTTTCTTACACTTTGTGCGTGGTTGGTTAACTTACTTCGTTTGAGAGGTAAGCTTCTTGTTTCTCACACTGTGTGTGGCTAGTAAAACTTTCTTCTTATGAAAGGCAAGGTTGTTGTTTCTCACACTTTACATGTAGTTGGTCGACCTCGTCTCTTCTAAGAGGCAAGTTTTTTTTTTCCCACACTTTGTGTGTGGTTGTTCAAACTTGATTGACCTTTGGGGCAAGTTGCTTTTACCTTCACTGGTTTGCCCAATTTTTTTTTCCTTATCCTTCCTTGTCAGCCTCGCTCCCTTTGGGGCAATCGACATTTTATCCTCATCGAGGCAAGATTGTTTTGCATTAATTAGTCCATCTAGATTTCTTGCTCTTTCTTCCCAATCACCATTGCTACTCTACTTAGGGAAAACCATTGTTCTTCCTTTTCCTTTCTTTATCTCCTTGGGGCAAGGTCTACCTAACCTCCTTGCCCCCCTCGGGCAAGCTACTGTTATTGATTGGTCGCTTATGGTATGCTAATATTTTATTAGTTGTTGGAGGCAAGATGGTTGGTTTAGATAAGTCATGCTCACAAGGAGTTGACTTGGGTTTCTTGTTCCTAACCCCTCTCTCTCGACTTGGGTTTCTTGTTCCTAACCTCCTAACCCCTCTCTCTCGACTTGGGTTTCTTGTTCCTAACCTCTCTCTCTCTCTCTCTTCGTTTCTCACAAGGAGTTGACTTGGGTTTCGTGTTCTCTCTCTCTCTCCACATAAATCACATGTGAATGTAAGCAATGAAGAGAGAGAGAGAGAGCTTGGGTTTCATGCTCTCTCTCTCTCTCTCCACATAAATCACATGTGAATGGAGAGAGAGCTTGGGTTTCATGCTCTCTCTCTCTCTCTCTCTCTCTCTCTCTCTCTCTCTCTCTGCTTTCTACTACTTCCTTATCTTTTGATCTTCATGGCAACTCATCTTTTGATCTTCATGGAAACTCTTTAATTGTGTCCTCCATTAATCACAACTCCTGCCATGAGGGTAAAACACGGTGTATGGTTTTTGAAATTCGTGTTGCCCATGCACACATCCTCTTGGAAATTGATGTGTGGAGTTTTCATGGTGCACTAGCCATACTTGAATTACCTTGTGACAACATCTAGGTCATCGTATCCATCCTAGTGATTTCTCACATGTGCTAAAGTTCCCTCTTCGAGTTCCCTTACTATAGTCTAGATGTACCATTGTGATCTCCCATTTGACATCTAGTGACATGGTAGGGTCCCTAGCTCATAATTTTGTATTTTCCTTCTTTGATCTCATGTTTGGCTCTATTAGATTATTTGACCAATCAATTTGGGTCACTCGCTTGCTAATTGGATATCTAGTCTTGGACTTTGTGCACTTGTTGGGGTCTTGGTTAATTGAGGAGTCTGATCGGTTCCACAACACCTCTACTATGTTAAAGCTCTCTCTTTGCTTGGTCAAAATTTACTTTATCTTGAGTGGTCCTAGCACACACAACACACTATGACTTGATTTGTCTATACTATGCATATGGCTTGTAATTTACACTTTCCTATAGTACATAAGAACAATTTCTCCTTTGTCACTCATAGTTTGGTCCTATCCCTTGTAGTATGTGGGGTCAAAAACCATGAGTCGACTTTTACATAGGAAATGCCCCATCCAATGGTAAGTACGATGATTTTCCATGCGCCTCAAGTATTCAAAATCTATTTATGGTGCTCCCAACTTCATTGTTAAGGGTCTCAAATCTCTCTTTCTCTCATACTAAAACTTTGTTGGATTTTTATCTCATTTGCGTTATAGTGATCTCCTTCCACCTTCCACCTTCCACACTCTTGTGATTGCTTTGATCTGCCAACTTCATCAACCTTGAGCTCCACCTATTGGTGGATGCTATAGTTGGTACTTCCCTCTTCATTGGTTTATACATTCATTTATTGCGATGGTTGGGTTGATTGTGTTGTTTTTGTCTTAGTCCCTAGTTGCACCTAGTTAACCATCATCTCCACCTTAAAGGGAGCTTCAACACAAGGTTGTGGGTGAAGAGGTGACCTTCTTAGGGCACTTGAGTTAAGGAATAAGCTAATCTTGTAGCAAATTAACCCTCTTTTTCCAGGCCCAAATTTGATAAGAATATGGCAAAAATTTCAGGCATCAAGAGAGCTCTATCGTGATTTGAGATTCATGCTTGGTGGAACAATGCCCTTAAGGGTTTTGCCCAATTCTAAATTGACCCAAATCATAAAAAAATCGATTAGAGTTATAGATAAACGAGAAATCTAACTTTATGTATCACTAGATTCGCGAAACTGGAGAGACGTTTGCTACAAGATTAGACGCCTCCCCTAGGTTATACATATATGCATCTTATTGTTATATTTTTAGTTTTGTGTATGCTTGTTCGTGCTTTAATTTTGCTGTATTTGGAGATAACACATCCTTGTTTGTTTCCACAAGGGGAGAAACATCCTCAAACGAACATAGAGTAGGATTCTAACTCCCCCCCCTTATTACCTATTGCATGTTTCTTTTCCTTTAAGCCTAAGTAACTTGTTGTAGAATATATTATTTTAGGTTTAGTTTAGTTCTTACATAGTTAAGGGTTTTCAACATCCTAGTAGGATGACAAATCTTCAGATTCCTTCTTGATTTCCTAAATCACTAAAGTGAAGTGGGTTAATCAATCCATTGTTCTTTTTGTTTGCATTGTGTTGAAGGGTTATCGAGGATGCATACTCTTTTATTTTAGTTGTGAACTTTCCTTTTAGTATATTAATTAACACATGTAAGAGGAAATGAGAAAATAAACCATCATCACCTCTTTTCATTTCATCTATTTGCTAAGTAAACTATACTACTATTAATAAACCTATCAAGCTCAATTAAATCCCAATTAACCAATTGTAGGTACATTAAACATTCAAACATATTCAATCAACTTAGTGGCTTATCATCATACTTCATTTCCTTATTTACCCCCCTTTCTTAGTTTTGTGAGTGTCTAAAAAATTAGGGAACGACTCCTAGTTTTTTCTAATCACCTTAGCTTAGGCCTTCCATTTTGTGGTAGTGTGGTATGTCGCTCTAACTATCACATTACACATGGGTCTCCTTCTTAATATCATAGAGACTTGTAGAGATGGGTGATATCCAACTCAATCTT
>ML859719.1:12366-25302 GCA_009831015.1 Picea engelmannii
GTTTTGATATGTAATAAGCATATTGAAAAGTTTTGATATCCAAGCTTTGTAGTGATTGAGAATTCCAAAGTTTATAGCGTCTTTGGCGGATGTATATTTCTTGAAATGTATTGACACTTATTCTGAGATGCGTCAATAGGACTTAATGCGTAAATGTTCACATGACGCGATGTTCTGCAACACCCCTAACAGCTTAAATGTTTGCATTCTACGAGGTGCTTAGACTGGCTCGATGGTTCTTGTTGGTTCGTTGGCTCCCGGGTTGCTAGTTCTGTTTGTTTGGCTGGGGTTTGTGGTTTGGGGCGCTGGGGGTGCAGTTCGACCTCTTTGTGCTTTCTCATTGGTTTGGTCCTTGCTGGTTTCTTTTCTTTGATTCGGCCTTGCAGGGTTGGGGTGCAACGACGGTGGTTGGAGCTTTTTTTTTTTTTTTGGATTGTTATTGTTTTGTTTGGGGCGCTTTATGGTGTTCATCCCCTACACCCACCAGTGGATATGCAGTTGTGTTATTTGCCATGTCTACCAGAGTCGAGATCTGTTATTTTGTGAGATTTTCCTGGTGTTGCAGTCCTACCGTGAAAGAAAATAGTTGCATGCAAAATTGTTCGAGGATTACATGTGAAGTTACAATACCCACTGTTTTTTTGTTGGAATAAAGCATATGTATGCAGGGTACATTTATAAACCCCGTATGGTCAGATGTGTGGATATGACATGACATGTCCTTTCTCCTCTACATAGACTGGTGTGCGCAGGATGCAATTTGTGTTGTTCTTGACATATGATATGTGCAACAAAGATTCTGCAAGATTATATTTTCATGTTTGGAAGCATGTGTGGGTAATTAGCCACATAAAACTGAGAACTTGTATCGTGTGCACAACAGTCTGTGTAGAGGATAAAGAACATGGCTAGAGGGAATATGTGGATAAATTCCCAGGGAAAAGAAGAAATTGTTTAGTTGTGACCATGCAGTTGCGTGATATTTTGTGCCTTGTAATATATTTTGGCCAGGGAAAAAAATTGTACACGTTTACAACCATGGATAGAGAAGCGCAAAGGTTCATGTTTTTGCCTTTGTAGATTGTTCATTGAGTCAGTTTTGCTCTATATACATATTGCTTGTTCTCTGTTGAATACCAGCTTCCATTGATGTTCATTAAATTTTGTGGGTTCCCAAATTGAAACAAACATAGTAGCTGGAGAAAAGGAGAGAGTCTTGACTGCATCAGCTGAAGAGGATATAGAAATGTGCATGCTCGTACTGTTGTTTCATATTGCGTTGTTTTGTATTTCATTTATGGTCTGGATATGTGTTAAGCTAGTTGTGTGCCTTCCTACATGGTAAGTTTTCTTGGTTGCATATGTTTATTCCTGCATACTAAGCTAGTGCATGTCCGTTGTGTTTGCGATGCATTGCTGCATTTAAACAAACATAATGGTTGGACAGGACAAAGGACTCTTTGGCGGGTAAATAGACCTGTTTCTTTTTGTTTTACATGTCTGTTTTCAAACTAACTTGCCTTCCTGTCGATTGCATCTTCCGCGTTGCTACCTTGGAAAAAACAGGTTGCTTGGACAGGGAGATAAATTCTTCTATGCAACAGCAGAGGGTTCTGTGGTACAATCTTCTAAAAGGTATACCAAGTGTGTCGGCAAATTAAAGATACAAACTGGGTGCGGGCATATAATATAGAATGCATATATTTGCTTAGTCCTGATGTCCATCTACAAATGCTTGCATCAGAAAAAGTTGGGCTAGTGAGATGGCCATGAGCAGTCACTCATCCCAGACCTCGACGGACCGACAAGGCCAAAGGTAAAGATGCATGCACTCTGCTCTTACTATGTTTACTAGACAAATTTCTCGAGCTATATATTCATCTATGGCATGGCGAATATCCTGCTCCATCTGCAGTACACGGTTTGCAGCTCGCAAGAAGTATCAACAAGTACGAGCGAGACGTCGAACCTGCTGCATGATTCGCAAACTAAGAGGTGTCATTGCGAAACTCTGGCTCCATAGTTCATCAAAAGTATGCGTGTACTTGTAGCACACTACCATTCACTTTAGTTTTCTTGTTCAAAAAATGTCTTCAGGTCTAGAGTTATGACATCCAAAGTACTGTCAATAGAGGCCTTGAACAACCGCCAAACTGAACAGGTGTTCGTCGGGGACATAATGGTTGTCTATACCACCTACTTGGACAAGGCAAACAAAAGTAGACCCATTATGCGTGCTGATATGAAAGACAAGGATGCCATGATGACAATCACACTAATCGTTCCTCCACAACTTGTCCAGAAACATGTATAAAAGATATTGCTGCATAATGGGATATCCATTACAAATTTTAATATATTGCCGAAAATAGTATATGACTGTGGTGATTGCGATCGACGAAATAGGCATTGTGGAAAAAATTCCTCCTATTTGTTCAAAATACCGCTTCCTCCCGGACTCGACTAGTAGGCAACTTGCACAGAGCATTGATATTTACCCAATGGGAACGATTGGGGATGTTGTCACACTGGCTAGGAAATTTGGGTCACAACACATTCTCCATATAAAGGATGGAGAGTCAGACAACGAGAAGGCAATGGTACCGCTTTTCATATTCAGATTTGTTGTTTACTTTCACTTTTGCATGTGTGTCGAATAGGTTACACAAATATTGCACTGTTCCATGTTGCAGCTACAATTGTTCGATACGTATTCAAATTTGTTTTCGTCAATGGAACAACAATTGCATAGAGGGCAGATTCCACTTATGCTGTTCAAAAATATAACAAAAAAGAAGGATGCTAGAGAACGATCTTTCGGACAACCCAGTCAACGTTTGTAACAGAGTTGGGAGAGATATAGTAAAGGATCTGGAGAAGCTAGCTATCTCTACAATTGTTGTGTGTATACATTTACAAAATCATCCTCGCTTTGCTTATAAAAATAGCCTTCAACAAATTTCTGCAACTGTTAATATTTTTTTTATTTTTTTTAAAGGGGAGGGTGGGATGCAGTTGTGTATTATATTGTTCAATGTATTAATTCATTTGCTCGCATTCTCAGGTTGAAGGTCTTTTAGTTGCAGCCAATGTGTACTCGACCCCCTTTGAGCTTGTTTGTGCAAAATGTCATTCCACTGCCTCTGCCTCCGCTTTGATAACTGATGATACGATTGATTGTTTACGATGCAGTGAAAAATGTCCATATATTTATGGACATTGCCCCAGTGGTGTTATTCGAACCGTGGGAAACACAACCATGCACTGTACGATCAGGCAGTCGCTGTTACAAAATGTACTTCCTGAGTTGGCAGAGTTGTCGTATGAAACATATCTACAGAAAAAGGCAAGCAGTCTCTACATGCTGCGGCAGCTTCGGATACAAAGCAAATTCACCTTAAATGAGGACAATGCAATTTTGCATATCGGCTGAAAAGGGGAAAAAAATAAATTATATGAAACTTTGAGAGGAAACAAAAATACCTCATGTCTCTCTGTAATATTTGTTCAACATCCAAATGAAAGTTCGTTTCAACAGAAAACAAATGTGACGACGTCTTTTCTTTGTATATCAAATTGTTTGGTGCAAAGGTCGATGGGTTCTGTTCTATGGTACCTTCTGGGAACTTGCTTGTGGACTGTTTAAAGTATGGTTGGTTCTTGGTTATATGCTTTGTCTGTCAATTTGTATACCTTGTAACTCAAGCTGTTCTTTGGAGGACACCGAACAGTATAATTGTTTTTTTTTAGCCAGTTGGGATGCAGATCCGCTTGGTAATTTCTATGGCGCTTTGACGCAACTGTACTGTCACTTGCTTTAGTAGATTTCCTTGATCGATGAACTTGGTCAAACTATTGTTCTGAAATAATTTGAAATCAACGAATATATAGTGTCCAAACTACGACTGTCCTTACATACAAACAAGAGGCTCTTAAAATACAAATTGGTCGTTGTTTTCGCATTTTTGCTTATTCAATGAAGTTAGTTAGATTAATATCCTAGAATAATTTGAAATCAACGAATATTTAGTGTGCGGAATGCAATTGTGTTGTCATATGAACAACGGGCCCTTAAAATTCAAATTGGTCCTTGTTATGCTTGCGGTTATAGAATTAAAAAAAATATATATATTTTCTTTCCTTGATTATTTTAAGAATAAGTGATTTAACATCCTTTAATAATTTAATGCGCTAGCTCTCAAGTCCATCTGTCAATCTGTATATGGCGGATCTTCGAACGCTATTCGGAGGACAAGGAACAATGAAACTGCAATGTTGCCCAAGGCAGCCCACAGGTTCCTTTGTCAATTTGTATATCGCGGAGTTGTGGGTAGCTTTTGTACAACGCGAAACAATAAAGTCCCAATTTTCAGCCCGTGAGCCCGAACAAAAGAGGCCCATTTTTCAGCTCGCCAGCCCCACAACCCCCGATAAAAAAAAATCGTTAAATATGAAATACATACAAAATTGTTACGGGACAATAAAAGTGCAATGTTCAGCGAACTAGCCCGAGTCCTCTTGTCAATTTGTATATGGCGGAACTCTAGATGCTATTTCTAGCAGAGGGAATAATGGAGACTCTATTTTCGGCTCGCCCGGCCGCGAACCCGCCATCCAAAAACTGCCTAAAAGTGCAATGTTCAGGCAACCAGCCCGAGTCCTCCTAGAAATTTGTATATCGCAGAAGCCTGGGTGGTATATGTAGGAGAGGGAACAATAGAGACTCTATTTTCAACCCGCCAGGCTGCCAACCCGCGATCCAAAAACTGCCCAAGTATGGAATGAGGAATCTGCATATGTTGTACAAAATCTCATTCCATAGTTAATATAGAGACTATGTCCACAAGTTCGCTTGTCAATTTGTATATCGCAGAAGTGAAGATGTTATTTGTAGAACACAAAACAATAGATACTTAATTTTAATCTCGCCAGGTCACGAATCCACGATCCAAAAAGTGCTCATGTATGGAATGAGGGATCTGCATATGTTCTAGAACAATGTGTTTGTACATCGGGGAACAATAGAGGCTTGGTGGGGGCCTGGTGGCTTGTTCCTTTCTTTTCCTCGGTCGAACTGGCATGAGAGCTAGTGGCTCATGCACTAGAATAGGAACCTGGTTGAAGTCTACATCTTCCTCGCTGAGCTTATTGTTTGGGAAAATGAAAAAGCTTACTCTCGAAGAATGAGGGTGAGGAAGGAACTAGATACATTGGTAATTATGGGAGAATTTAGGGGCTTTGTATCAATCTAAGTCCTTGGTAAACAAAATTTGTCTGCTCTAATGTCGATGATGAAAACACCCTCCTATTAAGTAATCCACCTTCCCAAGTCCAAGCCTTTCGATTCGGGAGGTTCTAAAAAACAGACCCCAATTCTATCACTAAGAACCTAGCCTCCACTTCAGCGTTTAAGGATCTCAGCGGTACGCCAACATATCGTTTCCTAGGCCATCTGACTGCCTAACTGATCCAATGTTCAACGAAGCAACCAGAGTCCACTTGTGAGTATGCAATGAGGGTTTCGCATACTTAATTTTCAGCCCGCCTGGCTGCGAACCCGCGATCCAAAAAATGCCCATCTATGGAATGAGGGATCCACATATGTTCTAGAACAATACAAATGCAATTTTCATCCAAGTAGCCCGCATCTCCTCCTGTCAATTTGTCTGTCGCGGAAATCTGGGTGCTAATTGTAGGAGACAAAACAATAGACACTATTTTTGGCCGACCAAGCCACGAACCCACGATCCAAAAACTGCCCAAGTATGGAATGAGAAATCTACATATGCTGTATAAAATCTCATTCCATACTTTATATAGAGGCTATGTCCACAAGCCGGCATGTAAATTTGTATATCGTGGAAGTGTAGGTTCTATTTGTAGAACACGAAACAATAGATACTTGATTTTCAGCCCGCCAAGCCACCAACCCGCAATCCAAAAAGTGCCCAAGTATGGAATGAGGACTCTGCATATGTTCCACAATAATACAAATGCAAATTTCATCCAAGCAACCCGTAGGTTCGCATATGTTGTAGAACAATGTATTTGTACAGCGCGGAACAATAGAGGCCCAATTTCCAGCCCGCCAGCCCCAGAGCCCCCGATAAAAAAAAATTGCTAACTATGAAATTGATACGGGATCGCAACGGCACAATAAAATTGCAATGTTCAGCGAAGCAACCCGAGTCCACCTGTCAATTAGTATGCAATTAGTGATTCGCAGATGTTGTATAAAATCTCATTCCATATTTTATATACAGACTTTGTCCCCAGGTCCGCGTGTCAATCTGTATATCGCGGAAGTGTGGGTGTTATTTGTAGGATACAGAACAGTAGATACTTAATTTTCAGCCTGCCAGGTCACAAACCCGCGATCAAAAAAGTGCCCAAGTATGGAATAAGGGATCCACATATCTTCTAGAACAATACAAATGCAATGTTCAGCCAAGCAGTCTGTAGCGACTAGTGTCAATTTATATGTCGCAGACAGCTCCAGAGCCCCCAATAAAAAAAAATCGCTAACTATGAAATTGATACGGGATCGCAATGGGACAATAAAAGTCCAATGTTCAGTGAAGCAGCCCGAGTCCACCTGTCAATTTGTATATCGCTGAAGTCTGGATGTTATTTGTAGGCGACAAAACAATAGACTATTTTCGGTGCGTCAGGTCGCCAACACGTGCTCCAAAAACTGCCTAAGTATGCAATTAGTGATCCGCATATGCTCTGTAAAATCTCATTCCATATTTTATATACAGATTATGTCCACAGGTCCGCGTGTCAATTTGTATATCGTGAAAGTGTGGGTGCTATTTGTAGGATACAAAACAGTAGATACTTAATTTTCAGCCCGCCCGCCCGCGAACCCCCGATCCAAAAAAGTGCCCAAGTATGGAATGAGGGATGCGCATATGTTCTAGAACAAAACAAATGCAATGTTCAGCCAAGCATCCCGTGGCAACTCGTGTCAATTTGTATGTCACGGAAATCTCAGTGCTATTTGTAGGATAGGGAACAATAAAGACTCTTTTTTCGACCCGCGATAAAAAAACTGCCTAAACATGGAAACAGGGATCCGCATATGCTCTATAAAATCTCATGTCGATACTTTATATAGAGACTCATCTCCGCAACTCTCGCCGTCAATTTGTATATCGCAGAAATTTGGGTGCTATTTGTAGGAGACGGAACAATAGAGACTTTATTTTCAGCCTGCCAGGCCGCGAATCCAGGATCCAAAAACTGCGTAAGTATGGAATGAGGAATTTGCATATTCTATATAAAATCTCATTCCATACTTTATATAGAGACTATGTCCAAAATCCCGCTTGTAAATTTGTATATCGCGGAAGTGTAGGTGCTATTTGTAGGACACAAAGCAATAGATACTTAATTTTCAGCACGCCAAGCCGCGAACCCGCGATCCAAAAAGTGCCCAAGTATGGAATGAGGAATCCGCATATGTTCTAGAACAATACAAATATAATGTTCAGCCAAGCAACCCATAGTTCCTCCTGTCAATTTGTATATCGCGAAAATCTGGTTGCTATTTGTAGTACAGGGAACGAAGAATCCACATATGTTCTAGAACAGTACAAATGCAATGTTCAACCAAGCAACCCGTAGGTCGTGCTGTCAATTTGTATATCGCAAAAATCTGTGTGCTATTTGTAGGACACGAAACAATATTTAGTATTTTTTCAACCCGCCAGGCCGCGAACCCGGGATCAAAAAAGTGCCTAAGTATGGAATAAGCGATCTGCATATGCTGTATAAAATCTCGTGTCTATACTTTGTATAGAAACTCATCTCCGCAACTCCCACTACCAATTTGTATATCGCGGAACTGTGGGTGCTATTTGTAGGGCACAGAACAATAGATACTCAATTTTTAGCCCACAAGGCCACGAACGCACGAAACAAAAAGTGCCCAAGTATGGAATCACAGATTCATATATGTTCTATACAATCTGATGTCCATACTTTATAAAAGTACATGTTTAACCAACCAACCTGCAATGTTGAACCAACCAACCCGCAACTCTGCCTATCATTTTGTATCTCGCGGAAGTGTAGGTGCTATTTGTAGGACACAAAACAATAGAGGCTCAATTTTCAGCCTGCCAGGCCGAGAACCCGTCCGCCAGGCAAAAACGATGCCTTCACGTCTCCTGGGTATATCTTCTTCCGTTTTTATTTTGTAACCTGCCCGACCGCTTTAAATATGCAATAATTAAGCTTTAATGCTAGTAGCCATCCTGCAACAACCGTTACAGTTGTCATTAATGTCCAGAATTTCGGAGAAGATTTGTCATTAGTACGAATTAAACTAAGATTTGCGCACAAGCATGTTATCCTTTCCAAGTATTCATTTCAAAGGCGACGCAATCTTTTTTTTTTTGTCCGCCGACGGGTTGGTGCTTTTAAGAAATTTCTGATTCTTAATGTCTTTTCGCCGTCACCGCCACCTTCGCACTTTTTTCTAATTGTGCAATTAGTGAGCTGTGATGGTCACAACTCATTCCGCACGAACCCTGGAAATTGTCATTGATCAGCGAAAGGCTCGAGGAGATATTCCATTGATACGCATTAAACCAGACTTTGCGGAGGCTTATATTATCCCTCCCCGATTTTCATTTGAAACATCGTCTCGAGCAAACGAAAATTCTTAATAACTTGTGGTGGCAGTTCTCTCCACACACAGTCAACACATTGGGGCATAATGGCCACAGGTTCCACTATTCTAGGACATATTATTACTATTCATCTCTCTCTGGCCATGAGCAAAAAATGAGATGGTCCCTTGGTACACCGAGAGATATATTTCAAGCCAAAAAATTCGATGCCAACCTTGGTTTCTCAGAGAACCTGCCCACTTGCAGTCGTGCCTGTCCCATAAATTTATGCCATGAATTCCAAGCCAGAAGAAGATGATCTGATGGACAATGATACGACAATGGATGATGGCAATGCAGAAAATATTCCCACTCATGGGCCCAAATTGAAATGAACCATAACTAACGGACCTTCCCGGCTCGATGATCGCACTCATGACAACACCAAAAGGAGTTTCAGAATATAAAAAATGGATAGTGAACGCAACAGCCACTTTACACCGCCAAAGTAGGAATTTCAGAGTTCCAAATTAGTCTGTTCTGGGCGGAAGAGTTTGACTGTAAAGTAATCATATGTTGATGCTTCTAGAGATATATTTCAAGCCAAAAAATATTGTTTAACATTTTCAGGTATCAGGTGCAAAATTTTCGCTGTTGCAACGCATTTTCCTACTAGTCATCTCCTTCTGCCCAGAATGGACTAATTTGGGCCTCTGTAATTCCACGTGCAAGCTGTACTACTGAAATTTTTTTCGATTATGAAGAGTCGGTTTCAACTAAGGGCTATTCCACTTGCCCTGCAACCATTTTCGTCTTCTTCCTCAGGCAAAGCTTCTGAAAAATATCAATTTCAGCAGAGGATGATTAATCAAGGAGAAAACTCCAAGGATCTTGCATACTGCGGAACCCGTGCCTGTGTTTGTCGCAGATACCTTCAATGTTTTCAACCGAAGAACTTGATCCAATTTCTAAGCATAGATGTACAATACTGAGTACTTTTCTTATTTTCTTAAATGGATTTGCTATTACAAAATTTTGGCCTTGGACTCTTCGTCTCTGCCACTTTTTTGGGTTTGACGCATGTTCTAATTGGCATACTTCGGTGCTCTCGTACTTCTTTGATCTTCTGTTTACTAATACCAATGTAAAATGTTCCAGCAAAATCGTTCTTCTTGTTTCTAGAGATGTAATTATTAAGTTTTAATGCTAATTAGTACAAAACAAAGTTCACTACTTCAGTTGGTATGTTGCAGTCATGGAATAATGTATCAAGAACGTAACTGCACGCGCACGTTGCAATAAAATGTAATCTTCAACAACGCATTTCCTGATAACTAGTAGGTCATGATTTTGCAACAATGGGGCTTCTTTGAAACCAATTCGCACTTACGAAAAATGTCTTCTGCCTTTATATTTTCCCAATTCACGCGTTTTCAACCACCGCTTCCCCTTTATTTAAGTTGACCCTTTATTGTTCCCTGTCCCACAACTGCCACCCAGAGTTCTGCCATATAGAAATTGACAGGAGGACCCCGTTGGCTGCATCAACATTGCACCTCTACTTTTCCAGGACCTCCAAACAACATTCGTAGCTCTGCTATATACAAATTGACAGATATACAAATTTGCAACCGTTGTTAGATCATGCCCTTTTCCGTATTACAGTCGACCTATCATGCCCTTTTCATGATCTCTTCCGTTTTACACATTTTGCACTCAAAAATTCTGAAACATGAAATTTTACCCTTTTCCATATTACGGTCCACCTATCATGCCCTTTTCCGTGATGCACATTTTTTGCACTGAAAACTTTTGAGAAATACAATTTAACCACCACTTCCTCACATATTTACTGGAACTATTGTCAACCCGTTTTGAAGCCCATCTGTCTGCTTTTCATACTTCACCATTTGTTCAAATTGCTTTAGGCAATCGTCCCTTTGCTGGGTTGAAGAAATATTTAGTTCATAGTCATTGTTTCCTGTGCCGACATCCTTTTGGAATTAGTAGTTGGCAATTATATATAAGATCTTATTGCTACGCATGCAATTAGCAATTTCCCTATTCCATACTTAGCCATTTTGCCGAAATTCCGCAAATATACAAATCGGTCGCTGAACTCCCCCTTCATGATCTCTTCCTGACTATCCTCGTAACCCTTTTTTGAATCACGTCCAACCGCTTTTCAGAACTTGCCATTCTTTCCTTGCTTTTCGCCGTCTCCGTTACCTTCGCACTTCTCTATAATAAAAGAAAATATAAAGTTTTTTTTATATATATAGACATATCTTGTTTCTAAATATGGAATTACTGGCATTTAATTCTAACAGGCCATCATGCAGAAACCATATATATTTTCATTGATGGGCGAAAGGGTCGAGGAAATCTCGTATTCATGCGCACTAAACAAAAATTTGTGGGGAGATTATATTGTCCCTTCCGAGTGTTCATTTCAAAATCATGAAATCCCTTTCACACCGCATGGCCTTCACACGTTCAAGAAACCTCCATTCCTTAATTTCTCTTCGTCGTACCCACCACCTTCGCATTTCTAAATATGCAATAAATAAACTTTACTCCTAACAGTTCATCATGCACCACCAATACCGATTGTCATTAATCAGCGAAAGGCTCGAGGAGCTTTCCCATTCATAAGCATTTAACCAAGATTTAGCAAAAAGTTACATTATTCGTTGTGACTGTTCATTTAAACCATCATCTGCAACAAAGCAACCTTCTCATAAACCTATGGCATCAATTCCGCACTAGTTCTGTGGAGATACAATGAACATCTTCAGTCGTCACGACCAGAACTTCCACTGGTCCAGGGCATTTTCTTATTACTCAACCTCTGTCGCAGAGAACCAAGTAATTTGGACCTTCAGGATTGCTCATGTAGGTTGTGTCCCTGAGGTTTTTGACTATAAGGACCTGGTCTCTTGGTGCGCCGATAAATTTATTGCAGAGAAAAGAATTATTCCACTGCACGACCGCTCTTCTGTTTCTTTGTCACCTCAGCTCTTCCGGCAGATGCTGAAATTATCCGAGCCAACATTGACGTTCAAAGGAGAAGATTGCAAACAGTTCCTAGCAAAGCATAATAACGAATTGGACCTCTTGCCCCTTTCTTTGGAAAAGCTAGATCTAGTTCCTTAAGATATTACAAGCATGCAGGTTAGTTCATTTAAAAATCCTTTTTGCTAAATTGCCTGGCTGTTTACAAGAATAACGGGACAAGAATCCACAACTACTGTTTCCCGCATGGCTCTTTACATTTTGTATTTCACAGTCAACGAACAAGCCATTTTTGATTGGGGAAGGATAATTTCTTATGAAATCTCTTCCCAATTGTCAAGCTACAAAAGGGGAAAGAAATTTTATATGTCATCCTATTTAGTTTTTGTAATAGCACATTCCTGTCGATTTCCGCAACTGTCTCTGTCCAAGAATGTCAATTGCAATTTCCACCCAGTAACGTTCTGGTACAAGGCCTTGTGGAAGCACAAGGCTTCCCACTGTTTTTATGAGGTTTTTAATGGCTTCCTGTCTGTTTTCAAACTTTTCTTCTTAGGAGAAAATGCTCCCCGCTTATCTGAACATGCAACTAATTTTTTGGACAAAAAGGGAACAGTCCAACATTTGGATAATTACACTGTCATAAGAATTTTTGGCTCCACAGAACAACCTGCTCTCCTTCCATGTCACATTACGGACATAATTTTTATTGCAGAAGTAGCACGTCAATACAACTACTAGTTCCATATGTTCCAAAGGAAGAAAAAAAACAGTGCATTCCTATGCCTTGGAAAATAGGGGAGTTTGTGTTGAAAAACGTCAACAAATTTGACGATTTCGCAGAACATTTTAGTATCTCCAACCTCAGATATGCTGAACACATAAAATGATTTGACCCCTATGATATTTTTAGACAACATTTACATTCACTTGGCCTCGACGATTGTTTTGTAAATAAACACCTACCCAAAAACAGAGACAGTCACGGGCCTGCCTCTGATGTCGGCGACGTAGAGATAGTGTAAAGCTGCATCAATTTGTACACGCAACAGGGGAAAGACCCTAGTGACAAGAGTGTTCAATCCGCAAATACCACTCCAAAAAGTACGACATTCTGGAGCATCGCTCGAACGACCCATCACAACAACAAAGAAACCCTGAATTCTTCAAATGGAGGAGGAGATAACGACCCTCCTCACTCTAAAATTGATAGTTCTCACAAGCTTCCAGTGGAGAAGAAGAGAAAAAAAAATGTGGGGTAGGCAGAAGACCCGGAAATTCAGAGTGAGAACATGGAAATTGA
>ML859720.1:802-25145 GCA_009831015.1 Picea engelmannii
GGGGGTTATTATAAAGTTGTTGAAGAAATGGGGATGACATTTGGGATATGGAGCCAGAAATTAATAAAGTAGTGGAATGTCATTAGAACTAGCTAGAGGAGAAAGGCTAAGTGAGGCAATGAGTCTGAGTTTTCAAATTGAAATTTGCATGGTAAAATAAAAAAAGGAAAACACATAACTGCAATAGAGCACATTAAAATAAATTCTGAATTAGTTGAGAAGAGAATCACACGAATTTAAATTGCTAAGTCTAAAGCATCATCAGATGAATTCCAGACCTTTAACTCTCCAATTTAAAATAAGAAATTGTAAATGGAATTTTAAAGACACAGGAAACACACACTATGAAAGAAGACACTACTCATATCACAACGGATTAGAATCTTTTCATAAACAGTTCAAAAATTTCTTCTGCATCATATATTCAGTTTAGCTCCATGATTTTACAAAATCTACCTGCAATGAGAGCAAGCCCCCTTTTCCCTCATCCTTTCTTTATCCTTGGGATGATATATATAGAAAATTTACATGTGGGATTCAAAACGACTCAGCTTTCCCACATTCTAAAGATAGAGATCATTTGCACAAAAGAGTAACGCATAATAGCTATTCTCCTACTTTACAGGGAGAGATATAAACAAGTTTGGCATATCCGAGGCTTTTTCATTGAACGCCATATGTCCAAAATTTTATGATACGTACTCAATTCAACCTAAGAACTTATTCCATCTTGGAGATTTCTTCTTTTAGAGTGTTCAACCAGACTAGTTGATTTTCCCCAACACTTTCGACTGCCTCAACTCTAATTCATGTCTTTTGTCGCTTTCTCTGCTTCCTCTTTACTACTCGTTTGTAGTGCATGTCCATGTGTCCATTGATGATTAAATCCCTCATGATGGGATTTAATATGATCTCTTTGTCCGCTTCTCGTTTTGTTGTAGGATCTGTATGGAATTTTGTTGCCAATATCTGTGCAACCAACCTCTCTTTCTTATTCACTAATGAATTCGCCATATTGGTTGAAAATCCTAGTTCACTGGATGTTGTTTGATTGAATATGTCCATGTCTCCCAGTTTTGCAGAAAACACGATTTTTGTCTTCATTAGCTTCACAAGAATTATGAAGTTGATCCAGTTCAAGATTACTCTACTTACGAATGAAGCGTTGATTGCCCGAAGTAGAATAATGCCATCCATATTTTGAAGAGAGATAGTCATTGAGTTTTAATCATGAATTGTTGACAAGAGTACCTGCAGGTACATTGGTTTATCACGATTGGCCAATCTATTTTGAATGATGAGCCTTTGAGTTAGTTATCTGGTGACGCTTACTTAGCATCGCATAGACATAAAGTACCTGAATGAGTGGCATGAGGTGATTTGACCGGTCGTTGCCTTTCCCTACACGAATTGTTGATTTGACGTATTCAAATGGAATTTGAACATGTGACATTGAGGCGTGGTTGAGCGATTTCATGCTTACCCACTTTTCACCCTAATGCACTTATGAGGGCGCCACGTGTCCAAGGAATTAAACCATGGTATTTTCCCTGAATCTCCCTCTAAATTATATTTCTCGCTACGTCATCGCCTGATATATGCCTTAGTTGTTGATCTAGGCTGCTTCAAGATTGATGGTCCACCGGGTCCCATCGACTTTCGATATCAAAGGTTGGAGAAAATAGTTTTAGGTAGTTCGATTTTATCCCCGATGTACCTCTGAGGTGCCAAGCGTCCATGAATGAACCCACAGTAGTTTTCCTTGGCCCACCTTTGAATAATTAAACTTCATGCTATTTCGTTGCCCAATATGGGTCTCGGTTGTTGATCTGGGTCGCTTCAAAATCGAAGGTCCACCGGGTCCTCCCTTCCATGCCTCTTATATATTGGACCTTTTCTGCTAGATGTAGCCAGCCTCCAAATTTCCCCATATCTCTGCATTGCTTTAGTCCCCCTCTAAATCTAAAACTTGGATCCTATCTGAAAATTGTTATGGTGATAACAAGGTCCACGAAAAAAAAAATTGCTGAAAAATGATAGGTATGACTGTGATAAGGGTGAATAGAGGAATCCAATGGGATATGTCTCAAATAAAGGCACCAATAGGATCCTGTGATGAAATTCCCAAATGCTTAACAAGAATAAATGTGTAGTAATTTCACAACCCGAATGCAGGAGACATAGTTGCGCGGCAATAGATCTTATCTGTTCTGTTTTTTTTTTTCATCCCGAGGGTTAGGGTATTCAAGGGTTCTACAAACAACGGTTTTCCCTGTGCTATAGCTCTATGATATACGTGTGGTTTCCAACAATAGTACTCATCCCAATATCTCAGGGCACCAACTAAGGACGCTAAACCGTGCCCTTAGTCATACTACCCGACTACCCAAGTACTATAGATTATCTTCCCGAGTGTTTTTCTCGGTGGCACTTTAGAATTCAGGTGGCTGATTGATTTATCTATGGAGGGATTCAGGAGATCTAGTCCAATCCATACATAGTTGTTGTCTAATGCGCTGCCACTTGAAGGGGTACCAACATGGGTTACAAGGGTGGCCAACAAATGTGCGCTTAAGTACCACTTGTATATCCTGCGTGTATGAATCCTTGACCATGGGTTTATGCGCATAATGACTGATCTCTACAGCTTTAAGACGTTGAAATACATCTCTACCCTGGAAAAAAAATTAACCCACAATTTTCTGTTGAGGAAGGTTCTCTGATACCACTTGTAGTATTCTAGATATAAAATAGTATGCAGAACAAAAATAATTAACTAGAAATGACAGAGAAACAATGATATAACCAGAACAATACCAGAATAACACTTTTATTATTGAGAGCAATGTTCACTTGCCTCTTCGATGGGGCAACCTCCAGCAGAGAAGAGCTCTATTAAAATAATATCCAAGAAAAAATTTCTCATACCCTCTACGCTTATTTATACTAAATATGTCTATCCAAAGAACAATCTAGAGGAAGATCCTTCTAGAAGAAGAAGCTTCTATTAGGTATTCTTACATTTGACTTATTCTTCCTTATTGTTGGGCCTTATTAATATTGGCCTTTATTACATGGAAATATATTATTCTACCTACGTGAGGGGTTAGGTCCCTAACAAACCTACATCTAGAAATAGTCAGTTGGGAAATCGATTAGATCTCTACATAAGTAGGTCAAGTGGTCGACAATCATGTTGGTTGGATAGTCGACTAGTAGTTGAATATAGTCAATCGATGGATCAACTAGTTGAGCAATCGAATATGAGTTGGATGAATGGATGGCCGGGTTGAGCATCCTTGTTGAGCCAACTAGACGACGTGGATTTGACAAAATCAATTCTAACAACGAGTGGTTCTATGTGGACAAGATACTCCCGATTTCATGGAAGTTGGTTAGATCCCGAGGCTATAAATAGAAAACCCCATGGGTCATTATCAAGATGGAAATTAACAATAGTATTGTTGTGTACAATATGCCCAATATACATTGTCATGTTCTGATAACAATGCATTGTGCTTAAGTGTTGTAACAGTGTCTTTAAACATCATTTTTTTTGGTCTTTGAAATCTATTTCATCTTCGATTATCTGCAATAATGTTTGTTTTTTTTGTATCAGGTTCCACCCAATCCCCAACAAACAATGATAGTATATTAAAACAATTTTCTCTTTTTTCACTTATTTAGTTGTCATATTAGAGTTTTTAATTTTTAGAGTTCGATATCTAACATCTATTTTTCAAATTAGGTACACAGCCTATTTTGTAAAAAAAACCTTTTGGTCATGATGGCATATTGCATTTATAAATTCATAGTCCACTCTACTTCCTATTATTTGATTGCAGATTAAATATTTGTAATTTTGTACTTTGTAATTGCATTTTCAATATGGTTGATGCTCCAAAATTAATCTAGATTCTACATTGATAACATTTTTTACAACTTTACAATAATCTATACAAGTAGCATAAATACATATGTTTTCATCTTTTTCAACAACTAATCTTGTATTCTACATGTTTTTTATGAATGTATATGCATTAAAAGATATAAAATATATATTATATAACAAATGCTCCTAGGATGCTTCACTCATGGGTGTTAAGGACAAGATATGAATTGATCTTACTCAAGCATTTTCAGACTTTACTTGGCTAAAGTAAAGTAGACAGGAATATCACCCTATGTTTATAGCCAACAAAAATATATATCCTAACTCACAAGTATTAATTACAAGTGCTTAGGCTAGTCTTTTATCAACAAAAAACTTGCTGGAAATTCACTTTTTATGTATTTTTTCTGAAAATATCAGTTGTTGAAATAAATCTAAGAACAGAAGTAAAGACACCAAGATCATAATCAAGATAGATGAGACATAAATAAATCCTTTATTTCATTCCAATTCACCAAAGAGTCATTGCCTTTACAAAACTTCACACAGAAATCTTGGACCAAAGTCAAACTTAGAAATCCCCGATGGAACATACAAAAGGACCTCTGATAGAAAACCAAAACCAAACTCTAAAAGATGGATCATCTTGCCACATATTTCTACCCACTCAACTCTACACAATAGCCTTTATCATTCATGAAAGTTAATTCACAAACAGACAAGTCTACACATACTATCAAATATAGATCAACACCTCTGAAGAACAAGTGTCTGAATGATTTGATTCAGCCCTGAATATTGTTGTCTACAATAAGACCCTGCTATCAAAAAAGAGAATTAGGCTATGATGAATATATGAATGAATGAAAACTGAACTATCACAACATAAATTCAAAGAGCAAACCTTAGAATTATTTGTGCTTCTATCCTCCTCTTGTTCCTCCCCTTAGTTAATCTTTTAACAATTTAGAATTGGTTAGAGTAGTTGAACTAACTTATTAGTTAAGCTAACATAAGGACTTAACTAACTTTAGTTAAGGAGGGGGGGAAAAATAATAATCATAATAGGGTCATAATTAAATAATAACTAATAGGTGGGACCCCCTTGTGACTCCTTTAGTGATAACAATCATCTCATCATAACATAACCCATTTGTTAAGAGAACACACCCCTTGTGCCTCCATTCAAAACTTATTTTCCTTTGACAACTTTAGCTCATAAATTTGAAAATATTTTAAACTAATACTCATATATCAAAATAAAACATGATGTCCAAAATCCATGGAGTCCACTGTCATAAAACAATAAATAACATAAAATTTAAAATCCATATTTTCCAGTCTATGAAGCAACCCTTCCTTGGTTGTTGTTGTCACCTCCTGATTTCCCTGAAAATTCCTTGAGTTGGGTAGAGCCTTTAGGATTTATCTCATTGATCACATGGGAACAATCATCCCTCAAATGCATACATGAAGACACGGATTTGTCAGAGTCACCGGAGGGTGAGGAAGGGGTAACAACAAATTTTCCTTTATCAGATGCATGGTGGGATTCAATCTTCAATCTCTTGCTGGCATGGGAGGATTGCACTCGCGAGTGGTTAGGGGCATCTTGGGAAATGGGGTTCAAAGGTGGGGGAGTAGGCAAGGTTAAGTTTGGCTAGCCACGGTGTTGGGAGACTGTTGGGTGAACAATCTCTTGCCATCCATTGTTTTCTAGGACTTCAGGCTGTAAAGAGACATGAGGAGGCACAATTATACTAGGAGCTTGAGGGGCTTGGAAGGGAGCCCTTTCAAGCCTAGGTTGTGTTGGGCACTTTAATTGTCTAAATAAATAGATAATTAAGGTGTTCAATATGAATTGTCAAACCCAAGGAAGTTTTGTTATTGCAAGATAATTGTGCACAATCTATGCTATATTATGAAAGCAAACACTAATCAATTACGGTAAGGTAAATTAACACTAAAAGAAACAGGATTGAAAAGATGAAAACTAACACAAGTTGTCGACACAGCTGGAGTTCTAATCTATTGTTGAAGAATTGAAATCACACTTGCATAATTGAAAATTAATTTCCAGGAGTAGAATTTGATGAGTGTATAAGGATCCTGGATTATCTAATCTATTCTAATTTTCTATATTAAACTTGCAGAAGGAAGTTCTGTGCTAATTGTCGAAAGGAAGTCTACTTAATTGCAGAAAGGGAATTCACACTTCTATTTACTTTTGCTTGAAAACAAAGATTTAATCTAATGCAGAAAAGGAATTAACTTTCAAAGTAATTCTCCAGCAGTATAAAACAATTGACTCTAACTCCCATGAGACAGATTGATGCACATTTAACAAAAAGGGACTGAACTGTAACAACAAACGTATTCTAGAAATGCTAAACAGATAAATCACCCAAATCGAAGCAGTTGATATAAAACTCAAAACAAAGGGGAGTCTGTGAGGAAGGTGGGCCCTTTCCTTCTCATTGAATCCACTAAAAAAAACTACAGTAGGTTGGAGAAACTCAAATCACTTCTTTATTAAATCGTCAAAATGTTCAGATATAAAATGATTCGCTTCACTCTTTGTTCCATAACTAATATTTTCTCCCTTATGATTACAAAATCTCTGTTATTTAAAGATAGAGATATTCAGTTGAAACGGACTCAGAACAACCTTGAGAATTGGAGATTCTCAAGTTGTTCGTATGATATAAAAGATTTGTCATCGTTACAAAATCTGAAAATAATCTTGATCACCAGCGTGATCCAAAACGTGTAACAATCTTGAGGATCTGTCTTCAAATCATGTAAAATCCTTGAGGATCTGTCTTCAAGATACAGATTTGAATGATATACCAGCTTCCAGGATCGGTGGGAGTCTGTTGCAGTAGGTGTAACAACTTCCAAGAAAGGTGTGTAGTCGTTGTAGTCATGTAACAACATGCAAAACGGGTGCACCATTGTAACAGATGGTGTAACAACAACGATCTTTCTTCAATACTTGGCTGCTTTTCTTTAATCTACACATTTTGATCATTAGTTGAGCATTCATGGGTAAAATATGAGAAACACTACCAATCAAACATGTTAAGTAAATAATCATACAAAATCAAGATCAATGATTCATACCTTGGGAAAAAGGTCTTAGCAAACAATATATTAGGCATTTTAGCATAGAAATGATAAGGTTGAATGAGCAAAAGATATAGTGAAAATGGAACATTTCTGGATCCTAACATGCCCCCCAACTGAATACATTGCATGTCCTCATGCAATCCACATTCAAGCCTTACTCTGAATCTGAGTCAGGGAAGTGACTCGACCAGTGCAAATTGCTAAGACAAAACTGTCATGAGATTCTTCATCTGCAAGTAAGAATCCACTACTCCTTACCATCTCCAAACGACATCTTTTGATACCTTTGACCCTGTGTATACTCTGAATGAGGCATCCAAAAAATGGGAAAATGAAACTCGAGTCCCATCCACTGATGCCTACACGTTCTCATACATGTAATACTTATTCCTTCTTGACTGATAATTTGGTCGGTTCTTCATCATGACCAGTGACTGGTACTTTCACTATTTTATACCCTGCCTGAAAATAAATATTACCACATTCACAACACATGTGCTCTCTATTTTGATTCATAACAGTTGTTGTCATTGCTAATATATCCAAGGTTAAATCATATGGGTTTCTCTGTCAAGCAACCTGCAATTCCTTCTTTAGGGAAGCCAACTCTGCTTGAGGCTTTCATTTTCCTTCATTAGTTCAGTAATCCTTGAATTTTCTGTATCCTTTATCTTCTTCTCAATTTGAGAAAACAACTGAGAAAGTGGCACATCCTCACTATTTTGTGTAACTGGTTCTTGTGTGGTAGATACACTCATGATAATTGGTTCTTGTGTAACAACTAATTCTGGCATGACTGGTTCTTGTGGAACAGTATCTTCCTAGGCAACTGGTTCTTGTCTAACAACTAGTTCTGGCATGATTGGTTCTTATGGGACAGTCTCTTCCTGGGCAGTTGGTTCTTGTGTAACAGTTAAGTTCTAGGAAGAGGTTGGTTCTTATGTCACAGTCATGTTGTTGGAAGGGACCGGTTCTTGTGTAATAGTCACTTATTTATCAACGGAGGATAATGAACGAAGAATGGGTATTTCCTGTTCCATATTCTTCCATCCAACTGCTGCTTCAGTAGACCTCGCTGACCTAGTTCTCCTCCTAGGTAAAGTAGAGACAAAAACATGGGTTTTCCTTTTCTTTTCTTTAGGAGGAGGGAGTTATTCAACAACCAAACAAGGAGGAAAATCTAGAATGTTGGGGTCTTGTATAATCTATACTTCGTCACTCGATGAGTGATGCACAGAATCATCAATCAGAGTCGATGATTTTGTTGCAATTTGTTTACATTCAGCCTGAATTGACAAAATGGTTTCTTGAAGTTTCTGGCACAAGGTAAAACCTGGTATACATATCTCCATAGGATAAATTTGTGGCTCACTCATGTTTGTATTGTTGGTGTCAAAATCAGGCAGGGTCTGAGCATCAACAAAATCAGGACAATTTGTCAACAGGAGATGAAGTCGACGTACTGTTTTTTACAGTGGGGGTTGTAACTATTGTTGCAGTAGACCTTGCTGACCTAGTTCGCTTCCTAAGTAATGTAAAGGCAAAAGAAAGGGTTTTCCTTTTCTTATCTTTAAGAGTAGGAGGGAGTTCTTCAACAACAGCTATTGCAGCCGAAGTCTGAGGCACATGACTTGGTCCAAGGATTGTGTTGTCAACTACTGGCTCAATCACAACTGCATGCATACGGTTTAGCTATTTTGGTTCAACTTTGTTGATGTTTCTCTTAGTGGTGTTAGAGTTTCTTCTGGTTTTGCATTTGCTTCTCTGAGTCGAATTACGGGTAGTTACAGTGGGGGATTTAACTGTTGGTGTAGCCAAGGGATGAGGCTGATGACTTGATCCAAGGATTGGGTGTAGTTGTTCTAGGTCAACCATAACAACAGGCACAAGATTTGGTTGTTCTTCCACTTCACGTAATGGGTCATTAGGAATTCCCATTCCTTTACGAATCAACAACCCTATCAATCTGTGATTGGAAAGACAATTCTTGGAATTCTTTGATTTCTTGACAAAGTGAGCCATATTATGCAAGGAATGAAGAAGGAAATAAAGGATGTTTATTAGCTTCTGATGTCTTAAATGTGACAGTAGGATAAAATCATAAAAATAAACTACTTGATATCTTCCTTCACATGTAATGTACCTTTTTACAAATTCTGATACTTTCCCCCATGTTTTTGGTAAGGAACTTACATCTGCACCTCGGCCCTTGGTTTGAACTTGCTCATTGTCCATGAGAAAACCATTTTGTGCTTTGGGAAGATGTGCTTTTCTACTAAACCACCTTGTTCATGTGGTCGAAAACCCTGTCACAGCAGCCACGGTTTCCTCTGTCACTGGAATCCTCACCCCGTGCACCATCGAATACCCTTTTGTGAGATTCTAACTGAACTCCAATACCTCTGCTTCATTAAACCCCTGCAGATTCTCAAAATAATAAATCCATCCAGCCTGCAGGAATTTTTCGTAAACATCTGGGTATAGCAGTAATGCATCCAGATTTTCCGGTTCATACCTCACAGTTGATCCTCCCATGACATCGTTTTAGAATCTAAAAAGGAACAAAGGAGGAGAGACCAACACCTAAACTAGAGACACAACAAATTTGAAAGAGTATTGCATAAATAACACAGTGTCTTAGCGAAAATAAGCGTGGTCGAAAGGTGGCGGAGGTGCATATAAAATAGGATTTTGAGGGCTTAGATTTTGTTTACCCCCCAACTAATCTGATTGGTTCATGGTGCAATGAACTTAGGAAAACCGGCAAGTAAACATTAAATCTTGCTTCCATATCTACATTACTTTGACACATAAGATTAGTCACGTACCTCACAACTTACCACACGAACCGATCTGTCGGAGTAACTGCACTATCCAACTGCCATATGATCCATGTGGAATAGCTGTAATGATGAGAGATGGATCTAGAACGTGAGAAATTATGATATGACAAGTGGAGCATAGGTGGAGTCCTTTCTTTGGTTGACTGGCTGGAAATTTGCGGATGTGGAATCAAGTAATGATGAAGCGGCCTTTTTTGACAGAGAGAGCATGAAGTAATTTGGAAAATGGTGGAAATCTTCACAAAAACAACGAAAATGAAAAAACAACAGTGTTTCAGTATGGAAAAGTGGCAGAAATGCGAAATAAAATGGGTGAAGCAGCATGTAAAATAGCAAAAAGGAATGATAGTGGTAGGTGTATCAACATGTATTTTGGCCGGAATGGTGGAATTAGGTGTAGCAGCATGTAAATCAAAATAGTGTAACAGCATGTAAGATAAAATAGTCAGGAAAATGGTGTAACAACATGTAAAATGACCATTTTTTTGGAAAGAGGTGTAACAACATGTAAGACAAAGTAGTCGGGAAAATGGTGTAACAACATGTAAAATGGCCATTTTGTTAGAAAGAGGTGTAACATCATGTAACCCAGCCGAACATAGAATCACTTAGTTTTTAGGAAGTTTTTCAACTTCTAGAAACTAATCCTTCAGCTCCTTCCACTGTAACCTACCTTGCTGTTAATCAATCCATCTGCACACAAGTAACTATTTGACACCCTTCTAGGCTGAATTTATTAAAAAAAACATAAAAAAAAATTAAGCAAAAACAGAAAAATTCAAATTCGCAGAGTTTATTTATATACAAGGTTTTATTGAAAAGAAAAAAGTTCTAAGGTTTAAACGGGGAAGGAGCAAGCTCCTTTTCCTTTAAAAATTGATAACCTGTATCAGTTGTACATCTTGATGTAAATTTTGTCTTGGATAGTGGGCATTGATACAAGCGCAAGCGATGACGATTTGCAAGTAACTGTGTATTGGATCCATCAATAGTGATCAACCTGACTGTCCCATTGGGAAAAACAATGTCTACCTCGTAAGGTCCCAACCATCTTGTACGCAGCTTACCATAAAATTCTTTAAAGCGTGAATCATACAACAAAGCCCAATCTCCCTTTTTGAATAACTTCTTCTTGATGACTCTGTCATACCACTTGGTTCTTTGATGTTGAATCATTGTGGTTTGATTAATAGTTTCCAAACGCTTCTCATCCAGCTCATTTAGCTACTGCAGTTTGGCCTTATGTTCCATAGTCAAGTCTAGATTGACTTATGATACAGTTCTTAGGGTTTTGATTTCGAACTCAATGGGAAAAACATGGCTCTTCCCATATACTGGTTCATAAGGAGAAAAACCAGTTGTGTTCCTCCAACTGTTTCGATAAGCACATAGAGATTCATGCAATCTGTCAGACCAATCCCTATTATGTTCCCTCACTGTCTTAGTAAGAATATCTTCTATGACTTTGTTTGTACTTTCCACCTGCCCGTTACCTTGGGGATGGTATGGAGAAGTTGTTCTATGAAAAACATGATATTTATTGAGTAGGGATTCAAACTTATGTGATGTGAAAGGTGGTCCCCCATTAGTTACTAAAGCTCTGGGAAATCCAAACCTAACAAATATATCTTCAAACAAAACTGCTAAGACAGCTTCTTCTGAGGCCTTGATGAGTGCTTTTGCCTCTACCCACTTGGTCATGTAATCTGTGCAGACCAATATATAGACTTTCTGATTAGAAGGTGGGTTAATGGGCCCTACAAAATCCATGGCTCATCTCTCAAAAGGCTCTAAAACCACTTGAGGCTGGAGAGGCATCTCATCCCTATGATTTGGCTAACCCATTCACTGGCAACTGCCACAAGCTTGGACATACTTCCTTGCATCTTGAAATATTGTGGGCCAAAAATAGCTCATCCTTAAAATTTTATGCCCGGTCCTTTTATTAGCAAAATGACCCCCACAAGGGCCATCATGGAAATATTTAAGCAGATCATAAACTTCATCATCTCTCACACATCTCCTGATTTCTTGATCCAAGCCTGTGTAGAAAAGATATCCCCCTATCCAACTATACCAAGCACTCTTCTGAATAATCTTCCTTCTTTCTCGGGGAGATAGATGTGGAGGTACCTTCCCTGCAACCAAATAATTAGCAATGTCTGCATACCAAGGTGAGTGAGCATATACTGCAAACAAATGTTCATCTAGTAAGGAGTCATCTACAGGTGAATTATCATAATTTATATTCAATCTTGAGAGAAAATCAGCAACCACATTTTCTTTTTCTAGTCTATCTACTATAGTGATGTCAAATTCTTGTAGTAATAACAACCATATTGTTACTCGGGCATTAGTAATAGGTTTATTCATCAAATATTTAATTGTTGAATTATCAGTATGAATAAAAGTAGAATAACCAGTGAGATAATGCCTGAATTTATTGATAGCATAAACTACTGCCAAGAATTTTTTTTTGTGACTGTATAGTTTAACTTAGCAGGAGCCATGTTCTTGTTGATATAGTAGATAGAATAGGGATATTTGTCCTCGTTTTCCCTAGCACTGCACCAATGGCAGTGTCTGTGGCATCTGAAGAAATGTGAAATGGCAGGGCCCAATTTGTCCCTCTCAAAATGGGATCTGTGGACAATCTTTGTTTCAGATCTGCAAAAGACAATTTTCAATTGTCAGTCCAACTAAAGTCAACATCTTTTGTCAATATAAAAAATAAGGGAGAGACAAGTTTGGAATTTTTTTTAATGAATCTCCTGTAATATCCAACATGCCCTAAAAAGATTCTTACCTCTTTCGGAGTTGATGGAGTTGGAATGTCCAAAATTACCTGGATTTTCATTGGGAGATAGATGTAAAGTCATCCATGAATATTTCCATACAGTTATTTACTATATAAGAGAAAATACCAATTATAGCTCTCTGGAAAGTGGTTGGTGCATTACACAAGTCAAATGAGAGAACGTTTTAGGAAAATGTACCCCAAGGGCTGGTAAAGGTGGTCTTATCTTGGTCCTATGGAGCAATGGTTATCTGGTTATAGCCACTAAATCCACCTAGGAAAGAGAAAAAAAAATCCTAGATAGGTTGTCTAGAACCTGATCAATAAATGGCAGAGGGAAATGATCCTTCTGAGTGGCCTTATTCAAGGCTCTGTAGTCCACACACACTCTTCATTTACCATTCTTTTTAGGCACAATAACCAAGGGTGAAACCCACTCGCTGTCTGATATAGGGTAGATGAATCCTTCATTAAGAAGTTTTTGGAGTTCTTCTTTAACAATCTCTTTAATATTAGGGTTCATTCTCCTTTGGGGTTGGCAAATGGGTCAGAATTATTCCTTAATGTATATATGGTGGGTGCATAGTTCAGAGGAAATTCCTTTCATATCCATGTAATCCTAGGCAAATGCCTCTTTTTGTTCAATCAATAACTTCATCAAACGTCCAGTTTCAGCAGAAGATAAATCAAGATTGATGTTCAGGGTTTTTCCAAGTTTGATTTATACAACGATGCTCTTAGAAATGACTTTAGGAAATAATTCAGTTGTTTCAGTATCTACTGTTACAAATGAATTAACTTGATTTACAACAATTTCAGAGAACATCTATGCATTGACTCCTTCCTGGGAAGTAGGGTCAAAGATTCTACTCAATCGGTGATACGTGTTTGGTGTAACAACATAGGGGTCACTGATAAAGCTATTGATTAGCTCACCCTCTGTCTCATCTTTGAAACTCAGGGATTTTCCTATGGTTAGCACATGCATAGCGCTTTCATCCTCATTGTCCATCCATAAAGAATTTTTGGGTTCCACACTAGGTGTAGCATGAGGATAAAGGGTAAGTTTCTTGGTATCATAACCATCAGAGATGGTCATTGAACCATATCTACAACCAATGAAAGCATCAGTTGTAGCTAACCATCGTCTTCCTAGAATTAGAGGGTGGCCCCTCAGATGGGTTTTAGGTTGCAATATGACAAAATTGGCAGGATACTCCCATGAATCAACTGAAATAACTAGATCATTGATTACTCCTTTTGGTTTGATAGTAGGTCGGACTTGCATTCTGAGTTGCAGCAATTGTGTCATATCTATTGGCATAATGTTAATTTTTGCCCCTAAATCAACTAACACATCGGGAATAAATATCTGTCCAATTTTGACAGTGACTGTAGGGTTTCCTGGGTCGGCATATTTAATAGGTGGGGTTTTACCTAACATCAGTTTAGATAATTCTCCCACTATGTGTACTATGAGGGGGTCCCTAGGTTTCCTTCCAAGATTTTTGATACAGAGGTCTCTCATAGTCTTCGCATAAATAGGAACATCCCTAATCGCTTGAAATAGTGGAATGTTAACATGCAGATTTTGCAATTCTCCTAACAAATTGAAGGATGGTAATTCCACAGTTTTGGTAATTTCCAATATTTTAGGGAATGGGGGGTCTGCTAATTCTATGATTGGTTCGTCAATTTCCTCTGTATCAACAAATGGTTTTTCCCCCAATTCCTTGTATGATTCTGAAGATGGAGCATCTTCAATTATTGGCTCGACTATTCTCCCTGATCTTAATTTCATCTCATCACAAGGCATAGGGGTAATAGACAGAGTTGTCCCATTTTGTATATCAATATTATGAACAGAATTATTATTTGGATTTGGGTTAGGTTGCACAGGCATCTGAGGTCGTGAGGGAGGATTTTTCTGTGGGGCATTGGGAGGTAACTGTAGTTGTTGTTGTTGGTATTGGGGTTGGAACTATTGTTGATAGGGGCTATTTTGGTGAAGGTTTTGATAAGTAAGTTGTTTTTTAGGGCCTCTCCAATATGGTTTCCATTACCCAAGATGATTATGTTGTTGGGGAATAGGTACCCAGGCATTGGGATCCTGATAAGGAGGTGGCATTGGATTTGGAGGGGGGGCATTCATCTGCCCATATTGAAGCTGATTGTTCACATTATTCCAATAACTAAGTGTTACATGAGAGAATTGAGGGTTTATACCTTGACCTCATGGTTGCCATTGTCTCCTTTGTGTTATTATATAGGTAGCCTCTGCTTCCTCATTATTCGCCTTCATTGATTCTTTTAGACCTGGTAGGGAGGGACATTGGTCAGTAGCATGATCTAATTCACAAATAAGACATACATGAACATTGTTCAGTGGACACTCCCTTAGTGGATGTTTCTTTCTGCATTTCGAACAAAAAATGGATAATGACAGATCTGATTCTTCTTGTTTCTGTTTGGCCTGCAGAGTGCCAATTTGTGAGGAAAAAGAGTTAATCATTTTTGTTTTGAAATCTTCTAACAGATTACCTATTTATACTCTTGTTTCCCCTCCATTGGCTGATTTTTGTACCCTTAAAAAGGTGGCATCCCTGGTAGCTGACTTATTCCTTGTATATCCTCAAGAGAATATCTTACAAAGATTTACAATGTCCTCATAGGATTCCTTAGATATATCTCCCTTGCCAAGCATATTCATCATATCTAAACAATCATCTCTAACTCCTTTTAGAAAAATAGTTTTCATAATGTCCTTACTCACATCTGAATGTCCATACCTTTGTATATTATACTGGAGTTGCTCCAAAAAATATTTAAGGGTCTCGTCCTCCTTCTGAGACATCTTGAACAGTTCCTCTCTTCGTTCCCTCGTTCAACAGTAGTCTTCGTATTTTTTCAGGAAAAGTTTCCTCATTTGTCCCCATGTTGAAATATTCTCTCCTCCAAGGCTCATGAACCATCTTAACGCGTTACCCTTCAATGTAGCTAGAAACAATTTAAGCTTCTACATAATGGTAGTGTAGTCATAGATTCTACACAGAATATCAAATTCATACAAAAACTCATCTGGATCCTCGGTAGATAATCCATGGAAATTTGGCAGGGCCGAGAGAGGTATGTTCTTCATAGGATCCATCCCCCATGTGAGAATATTAGTAATAGGAAAGACCAGAGTAGAGATAGTATTTTCATCATTTACCTGATCTTCATTGTTCACTAGATCCTCATGGTGGAGCTCTTCTTCATTATCTCCTTGATTTTCCATATGTGCTCTTTCTCTCCACTCAATACGTAAAGTGTCCCACTCCTCTTTAGTGACTATCTGTCTGTTGATCTGATAAATAGCTTCTTTTGGCTTTTCCTTGTTCCGAGCTACACTTTCTTGATCTTCAATATTCTCCAGTGTTGCATGATGATTTGTCGATGACAAATCTTCAGCTTCAGCCCCTTATGAAAAAGATGTTTCAAAATGGGGTAGTTTTGATGTCTGAGGAATATGTCTTCTTGGAGGATTTGAAGGGTGAAAGGTATATCCCAAAGAAGAATCTGCTCTGGCTATAATCTCATCAAAAAAGCTTGACCTTCCCAGTGCAAGATTCCTTCCACCACATCGTCTGGTACCTGTAGGGTTAGTATTTTTGGGGATACGTCCTCTTGTTCCTCGATTCGTGCAGACTACTCATTCTTAAGAAAAGAAAACTAATGTGCTTTACAAGAATCTATAATTGTCTTCCCCGACAACGACGCAAAAATGTTGGGCACTTTAATTGTCTAAATAAATAGATAATTAAGGTGTTCAATATGAATTGTCAAACCCAGGGAAGTTTTGTTATTACAAGATAATTGTGCACAGTCTATGCTAGATTATGAAAGAAAACACTAATCAATTGCAGTAAGGTAAATTAACACTAAAAGAAACAGGATTGAAAATATGAACACTAACACAAGTTTCCGACATAGTTGGAGTTCTAATCTATTGTTGTAGAATTGAAATCACACTTGCATAATTGAAATATAATTTCCCGGAGTAGAATTTGACGAGTGTATAAGAATCCTAGATTATCTAATCTATTCTAATTTTCTATATTAATCTTCCAGAAGGAAGTTCTGCGCGAATTGCCGAAAGGAAGTCTACTTAATTGCAGAAAGGGAATTCACACTTCTATTTACTTTTGCTTGAAAACATAGATTTTATCTAATGCAGAAAAGGAATTAACTTTCAAAGTAATTATCCAGTAGTATACAACAATTGGCTCTAACTCTTATGACACACACTGATGCGCATTTAACAGAAAGGGACTGAACTGTAACAACAAATGTATTCTAGAAATGTTAAATAGATAAATCACCCAAATCAAAGCAGTTAATCTAAAACTCAAAACAGAACGGAGTCTATGAGGAAGGTGGGCCCTTTCCTTCTCACTGAATCCATTCAAAAAGACTATAGTAGGTTGTATAAACTCAAATCACTTCTGTATTAAATCGTCAAAATGTTCAGATACAAAATGCTTCACTTCATTCTCTATTCCACAACTAATCTTTTCTCCCTTATGATTACAAAAGATCTGTTATTTAAAGACAAGAGATATTCAGTTGAAATGGACTCAGAACAGGCTTGAGAATTGAAGATTCTCAAGTTGTTTGTATAATATAAAAGATTTGTCATCATCACAAAATCTGGAAATAATCTTGATCACCAACGTGAGCCAAAACGTGTAACAGCTCTGAGGATCTACCTTCAAATCGTGTAATAGCCTTGAGGATCTGTCTTCAAGATACGGATTTGAATGATATACCAACTTCTAGGATTGGTGGGAGTATGTTGCAGCAGGTGTAACAGCTTCCAAGAAAGGTGTGCAATTGTTGTAGTCATGTAACATCATGCAGAATGGGCGCACCATTGTAACAACTGGTGTAACAACAACGATATTTCTTCAAGACTTGGATGTTTTTCTTTAATCTACACATTTTGATCATTAGTTGAGCATTCATGGGTAAAATATAAGAAACGTTGCCAATCAAACATGTTAAGTAAATAAGAATACAAAAGAAAGATCAATGATTCATACATTGGGAAAAAGGTCTTAGCAAATGTTTGATTACGCATTTTAGCATAGAAATGATAAGGCTGAATGAGCAAAAGATATAGTGAAAAAGGGACATTTCTAGATCCTAATAGGTTGGACTATTCCCTGTCCAATCCAATTAAAGAACCCAGCATGGAACAATTGGCTAAGCTCTTCAGAATCAACATCAAAATGTATTGAGAACCTAGGCCTCCTTGGGCCTCGGTTCCAGTTACCTCTACCTTTATTTCCTCATCCATGGATTCCCCAAATGAAAAACTCATCCTGCATATGTTAACAATTAGCAAATAGTCTTTTAAATAAACCATGCATGACAACTCCTTAAAAATACGAAATAGATTTGGCTCAGAATGTATCAGGCTCATGCAATCCAATCCATACAAATTGTTCTAATGTTAATCAATGAGCAGGGGGGTGGAAAAAATGTCCAGGGATACATGAAGGATTTGTAATTAGAGAAAATATGATATAATGAAAGGGAAGAGATACGTCCACTGCTCAATGATAACAACAATCAACTGTAAGAAAACCAATAGACCTCACTGCAATCCACACAAAAATTTTCCACTTCTATCCAATCTAACACATAAATTTTCTTAGTTGTGATTAATATCACAACATGGGGTGAATAAAATGAATATGGGATATGTGAGGGGGTTGTAGTTAGCATAAAACGAGATAATGAGAGGGAAGAAAACATTTATTGTCCATGATATTAATCAATAAATCCATAACATCAATCAACAATCAGATGACTAAGTAATAACTCCTGTGTATTTAACTAGTCCACTGTCCAATAATAAAATATCCAACACAATGCCATTATTAAAGGTAATTATTTCACACAAATTGTAAGAGGTTTTGTCCCCTTTGTTTTCTCATTCTTCATGTTATAACAGTCAACAACATCATTCATTCCCAATATGTAATCATTAACATCCACCACTGCCACACATTTCTCTAATCTATATTTAAAAGTCATATTTCTGAAATAATAATGAAGTCACTATATTTAAAAGTCATATTTCTGCAATAGAGCCAATCCAGGGCTGTAATGATATTTGTTCCCATATATGTGTGTGTGTGTGTTTGTGTGTGTGTGTGTGTGTGTGTGTGTGTGTAAAAAATAATCAAGGTAATCAAAACCTCACATGCCACGACTGAAATGATAATTGACTATACAACCAAACAACCACTATTTAGACACAGGCTATGCAGAAGAAAATTTTCGAAACCCTGTAACCATGTGACTGTGAAACAAATATCTCAGTGTGACTTAAAACAGAGCCAAACATCCCATGCAATTGTCATCAACGGTGATCAATTTGCAAAAATATAAACGCACTTAGAATTCGGGAGTATCAATGGGCATACAAAACAAGCCATCCATATTACACACAGTGTGCAACTGAGAAAACTTCATGGTGCAACAATCCCACTAATCACACTGCAACATACAACCATGATATAAATCAACAAATCGTGTCGAACTATTGATTTAGCCAATTGTGATTGACCAAGTTGTGTGCACTCGGTTTTATTCAACCAACAACAGAAGATGCAATAGATATACCCAGTCCAATAATTTACTTTGCAAAACACCCTATACATAACACGACCTGCGTGAGCAACCCCAATATTCATAACCAATGCCAACCATCAACCGAAACATCAAAAGTGTGAATATTAACAACTGTATATCAACTAACAAATGCCATTGTGGTAGAGGAAAAACCAACCGAACAAGCCATGGTGGCTATGCATAACTAGGTATCCAATCGACACAGGGTAGAGGCCCTTTCATTAATATTGTTGAGTTACTTAGCATAAGGAGGGTTACTATGACCTTAAAAATCAAATAGAAATATAAGGTTTATGCTAATATCATAGAGGCAGTGACGAGAAGCAATACCAACATGATGGATATACAACCCATGGGTGAGCCCGTACTCAAGGTAATAGACCACAATAACTGGAAACCACTTGACAGACGCGACAGTTTTCCTATGCAACCTCAGCTTGGAGGGTTAAGGATTTGCATAGTAGCCTTCACAGAAGGGACGAAACTAAATTCAGTGAGACTTTGAGGCCGAAGGTGTACACACAAGGGGATGTGGTGCTTGTGGACGAGAGACAGTCCCTTGGCAAGGCTAAAACAAGAAAATAGGGTTCTTAATTAAACCCAATAACCGTGAACACAATCATCTAGCCAAAAACCCTTCAACCAACATGCAATGGTAATAAGGAACTATCACCTAGGAAGACTAACAATCCAACGAAATTAACTAATAAAAGTCGGACCATCTATTTTTCATTTAAATCCAAAATTCCACACAGTTGCAGCACTCAAGAAAAACACAAACCCACACAACTGAGCCGAAATCATTTCATAACCAGAGCGAAGTCAAGAATGGACAAAAGAGACATACCTATTAATCAAAATCCTTAAGATGAGGGGTGGTCGAGCAGTTTCACCCTGCTAAAAATCCGGAGCGTGAACACAACAACAAGATCAAGCAATACTCTGACTAGGGTGGCGGCCAACGGGAAGGGTAAAGGTAGCGTGCGGTAAATGCACATCGCTTCCAGCCTCATCTCATTTACTCCACAGTACATGCCAACGAGCCTTCCATTAACACCATTAATCAACCAATGCATCGATAGAATCAACCATTCAAACCATAGCATAATCCAAGTCCACATAATAATTCAACCATTTGCAATCACCTTGCCAAACGCCCCACCTATGTTTACATTTCCGATATAACCCAAAAAAATCACTTGACCACTACACAATCTAAACGATCATGTATAGAATCATTACCAAATAGCGTGATCAACATCAACCCGAAACATAGCATAATCACCATAAAAAATGCAAGACATCACTTCCATGAGCCACCAACGTTATAACATATGTATATCAGCTACTGATTCCATTAAGCAATGCATAACCAATGCATTATCACCTTTCCAAATGCGCCACCAAAATTTCCACCATATGCATATAAAAAATGTTACTTAACAATATTTCATAGCCATTTCTTTGTTAGCTAGGACTTAACCACTATCAATGAGTATTTTCATGCATACAGTATCGCAGAGCTAGGTCTCTTTTGCATTAGATATAGTATTTTGCTTTTCCTCAAAATGCCTTTCTATAATTTTCACTAACATTTTTGTTGTACAGGTGCGAGAAGAATAAATAGCAGGTTGTAGTATCATGAAGAACAACATCTCAAAGCTTAACTGATATCAACGACAATTATATTCTCATCAACCATGTAAAACTTTGTAGCAAATCATCATAATATTGAAAATGAACAGACCTGATCTTCAAAAGTTCAAGGGGGTCCCACCTACTAGCATTATTTAGTCTTATATAATAATAGGCTTAGCAACACTTTGCGGACGAAATTACATTGACGTTTTCAATTGTCAACAGTGGGTTTTTGGGGAAATGGTGCTCCTAACACTGCTTCTCGTTCTTTCTCCCACTTTGCTCTTTTCTCTAGCAACATGGTCTAAACCGTCATAACATACTACATACACATGGGAATATTTCCCAAAGCAACTTTGAAATTGGAGGAAAACTAGGGAGTTGATTGCAAAGGTATATTCAACACCTAGCCACAAGAACTCCTTCATGAGAAGCACCCCTTGTATGAACTTGGATGTGACAAGTGATAACAACCTACACAAACATAGCTTTCACAACAATCTTATAGGCATATTACACAACAAGATAATGAATCTCTTATCAACATATGTAATGTGTTGCTCTCTATCTTTTTATCGTTTATGTGAGATTATTTTAGTAGATAATTTAGCATTAAGCTTCAATACAACAACGTTGAAACAAACTTCTCAATTACTAGAAGATGGATCAAATTGTTAATAAGTAAACAAGTCCACCCTTGCATGTTGAAATAAAGGTTTTTTTATACATTGACAGTAAGTTCTTCATTTATATCCCCCCATTCACTCATAGAATGCAACGACAACCAAGTCTTACAAGTACTACAAAAGATAATCCCACCTCTGGATATACACATCAATGCACCCTAATGCAAATATGTCCCAAAGAAGAGCTCCCACTTAAGTATAGAAATGAATATAGGCCCACTAAGGAACCCCTCATTTTCATGCACGAGTAATCCCCCTTCTTAGATTTATATTGAAAGAGGTTAATATATATGTATGCCATTTGTCTTACAAAAGTTAGAGTACTTGTATGTATGCCACTTATCATTAAAAGAAAATGGCACTTGCATGTCTGCCACTTGTCATGTTGCATGCCCATACTTGCATGTCTCCACTTTCCATGCCACATGCCATATTTTATTCTATTTTTTATATTTATATTTGATGTATAACTTCCATATTCCCTTTTAATCACTAAGGTGAAATAAATGGACTTCAAAAACTTTGCAAGGAAGTGAATCCTAATGGAATTTTATCACCTTCACTTACAATACTACATTTACACCATTTACACCTTAGCCTTTACATAACCCACACACACACACACACACACACACACATATATATAATTTACATTCACATATATACATTATTTACGTCAAGATGATAATGTAAAGGTATTACAAATGCATTGATAGTACTAAAATACTTAAGTACTCTAGACATTCCTAGAATGGAGGTGTAACCAACCATTTCAATTGTACTTGATAATATTACATGGCTAGGCAAAGGATTACACCTTGTGATTTAAAAAAAATTCAAAAAAACAAATAACATGGATCCTATACCAAGAACATAATAGGTTAGAATCCTTATAGGTCAAACCAATGATTCAAAACAAGACTCTAGAATATAACTTGCATTTATCAATATTCACTTTACCTTGAGCTTTGTCCATATAACTAAAAAGATAATGCATCCTACTCCCTTAAAGGAGTAACCATAACCTTCTTTATGTGTCTTTTGGAGGTAATTCTAATCTTTATCTCATGTTTGGATGTTCAGTGTAGGCATATCTTGCAGAAACTATAAAAAGAGATTTCCATCTAATGTTGGAACCAATAGTTCTGCATAGCCAAATATATGGGTAAACACAATCTCACAACAACCTCATTTCTTCAACTAGACCTTTTCCAAGACAACTTCTTTCATACCATTTTATAATTATCATGAATGAAAAAACAATCATTCAAAATATTATATGAAGGATTATGTTAATAAGTAACTTTACTATTCAAATTGAATATATATATATATATATATATATATATATATTCCAATGAAAACTTCATAGGATCCCCTTCTCTTCCCTATAATATATGGATGGAGGGTTGTTCAACTGCTAGCCACAATAGCAATTGGTAACCTAAGGGACTTCAATGGATTCAAACCTATGACCTATGTTTTCCTCAACAACAACTACATTAGGTGGATGGTTCATTAGATTGAGCTAACCCTTGGGAAATACATACATACATACATACAAGCCCAAGGGGTTATCTCAACCAATCGACGCCAATGTTGTTGGGCATTTAGCTAGTTCCATGTCAACAGGTGTTCTATTTGAATCCCCTCGGGTTAGGCAGACTAGTTTATGTTAATGCCCCTTGGGTTAGGAACACTAGTCTATGCTAACATGTTTACTAGGGATGCCATCCACTAATTTTGGAAGCATCCCTTCGATTTTCCCATTATGTTTTCATATATATATATATATATATATATATATATATATATATATATATATATATTAGCACAGTGGGGTTAGCTCAATCGATTTGAATGGATTGTTTCAAGGAAAATTTTGTCATGAGGTCTCCAATTCCAATGCAACGAGTTTGTTGGGTTACCAACTACTATTGTGGTTGGAGGTTGAGTTGCTTAATAGGTTATCTCAATTGGTTTGAATGGACAATTTCAAGGTAGAGTTCATTGTGAGGTCACTATTTTTAGTGTAACTGAGTCCCACTAGGTTACCTACTGCTATTGTGGTTGGAGGTTGAGCTACTCTCCATCCTGCGAGGTTTTCCAACTACTATTGTGGTTGGAAGTTGAGCTGCCAAGTAGGTTAGTTCAATCAATTCAAATGGACTGCTTCAAGGTAGAGTTCATCATGAGGTCTTAGGTTCTAATGCAATGAAATATTGTTGGGTTACCAAGTGTGATTGCGGTTGGAGGTTGATTTGTTCTCCCTCCTAGAAGGTTTTTCCTGGAAATATATATATATATATATATAGAGAGAGAGAGAGAGAGAGAGAGAGAGCTCAATTGATTCAAACACATTTTTCCAAGGTGGATTTCACTGTGAGTCTCTAGTTCTAGCCTAGCTGAGATTTGAGTTTCATTAAATCCCACTATGTTACCAATGGTTATGGCTGGCAGTTGAGCCACCCTCCATCTACATATTCCGGGGAAGAGAGGGGGTCCCATGAGGTTTTCCTTAAAAATAATATATGTATTTATATATAAGAGTTTTGTTTATTTGGAGATAGGCTCACTTACATCAAGCCAAAACTAAATGTGGAGCAAAGACTATTGTCCCCATAACCACCAAAATCATGAGATAATTGTTGTATACCAATACTAGATCTGCAAATAA